>CAVOJK010000516.1:0-17298 GCA_963695495.1 Hololepta plana
CTGTTATCTTGTTCAGAAAATTGATGTGACTTCTGCCGGCAATCGGGATGTAGGCAAGAAAATTTTTTAGCTTGTGCTAGTTGCCAGAGAAGAGGCAGCAGCCACCAGATCAATCGCATAGTCTCCAAAGAACACCACTACGGTAAGCACAAGTAATTTTCTTATCAGATCACACATTCTCTCTCTCTTTCTCTCTCTTTTCAACTGATAATGAGAAGTGATAGAGTGGCGAAAAGCGGAAGTGCCTTCAAACACAAAGCAATAACTCTGAAAACAGCTTACCACCCATTGAAACAATTGAGCGTTGGTCTTGTGGTCAGGAGAGCTCAGCGCCTTATATCCCCTGCAGCTACCGCACCGAGCACGTCAGAAGGAGGAGCTTCACATAGTGAAAGGTTATCGTTTTTGGAAGCGGCACTTGTCGCACACTTCCCTCCTCTCGCCTACACCGGGTGCCCAACTGTGCTCAACTGTGTCTAGACCGCTTGCACGCGGAGGAGCGTCTCTCCATCCAGAGAGTGCATGATTTTGATCTCTAGCAACTCTCTCCCTCGTTCTCTCTCTCTGTATCTCTCCTCTCCCTCTCTCCCTCACTCTGAGCCACAACGTTTTGCATCGTCTAAATCTAGCGTGAACACCGGGTGAAGTTTGAATGAATGACACAAGTGATTGATATTATACTTTTGAGAGTAGAGAAACAGTAGTTGGCGCCAGCGAAGTTTCAGGTGAGAAAATTTATCTGAACCCCACCCGAAAAAGGCGCCCTCTCTGAAGTGTTATAGTAACTACGAACAGTTAGAGAATCGACCGAGAGGACACGTATACAGGTTTTCACGACTTTTTCAACTATTGTTGAAAAACTAAATCCCTGAACATCAGTCTGATTTTCTTCATTCAAAGATGTTAACCCAGGGAAAAATACCGTAATCTGTCCCGCAAGTTCCAATGCACAAGACATCTCGAGCTAAACATCGTGTTCTTGGATCTCAAGCAGGAAGCTAAACGTCTCCCTGTCACTGCAAATTTTCAGTGTCACGATTTAGCTCATGGAACAAAGAATTTTGGCGCGTTCCAGATTGTGCCTTGATTTGGTTACTCAAAGGCCAAGTTGGGTACCCGTTTTCTGGAAAGCTATGTCAACGTGCTCGGAACGTTCTGCATTTTTTGAATGTTGTAAGGAACCATGTCATGAAAATCTCCTGAAAAAATCATTGAAAAATATCAAGTTTGAGAGAAGTATGAATTTTTAAATTTTCATTTTTGGTGCGTTTTCGTTCTCCTTCTCCTCCTCCTCCGTTTTAGCAGTACGAAATAGTACGCCAGTTCCGGGCCGAGACTTCATTTTCAGGGTGGTTTTGCAGCTTTGCGCGCTGATATCGGGTTCAAAATCATCTGTAGAGCGATGAAACTTGGTGGAGATGATCACTGATGGGCACTTGTCCATGATAGCGTAATACAAGTACGGTATGTCACCTGCGAACCATCGCTACCGTAACCCATATCATCTCACTTTTCGTTTCTCAGCTCCCAAAGGCCGTAGAGTGATAAAACTCGGTGGAGATGATCCCTGATGGGCACTTGCCATGATACCGTAATACAAGTACGATATGTCACCTGCGAACCAATCGCTACCGTAACCCATATCATCTCACTTTTCGTTTCTCAGCTCCCAATGGCCGTAAAGTGATGAAACTTGGTGGAGATGATCACTGATGGGCACTTGTCATGATACCGTAATACAAGTACGATATGTCACCTGCGAACCATCGCTACCGTAACCCATATCATCTCACTTTTCGTCTTCTCAGCTCCCAATGGCCGTAAAATGATGAAACTTGGTGAGATGATCACTGATGGGCACTTGTCATGATAGCGTAACACAAGTACGGTATGTCACCTGCGAACCATCGCTACCGTAACCCATATCATCTCACTTTTCGTTTCTCAGCTCCCAATGGCCGTATAGTGATAAAACTCGGTAGAGATGATCACTTGATGGGCACTTGTCATGATAGCGTAATACAAGTACGGTATGTCACCTGCGAACCATCGCTACCGTAACCCATATCATCTCACTTTTCGTTTCTCAGCTCCCAATGGCCGTAGAGTGATAAAACTCGGTGGAGATGATCCCTGATGGGCACTTGCCATGATACCGTAATACAAGTACGATATGTCACCTGCGAACCATCGCTACCGTAACCCATATCATCTCACTTTTCGTTTCTCAGCTCCCAATGGCCGTAAAGTGATGAAACTTGGTGGAGATGATCACTGATGGGCACTTGTCATGATACCGTAATACAAGTACGATATGTCCACCTGCGAACCATCGCTACCGTAAACCATATCATCTCACTTTTCGTTTCTCAGCTCCCAATGGCCGTAAAGTGATGAAACTTGGTGGAGATGATCACTGATGGGCACTTGTCCATGATAGCGTAACACAAGTACGGTATGTCACCTGCGAACCATCGCTACCGTAACCCATATCATCTCACTTTTCGTTTCTCAGCTCCAAATGGCCGTATAGTGATAAAACTCGGTGGAGATGATCCCTGATGGGCACTTGCCATGATACCGTAATACAAGTACGGTATGTCACCTGCGAACCATCGCTACCGTAACCCATATCACCTCAGTTTTTGTTTATCAGCTCCCAATGGCCGTAAAGTGATGAAACTTGGTGGAGATGATCATTGATGGGCACTTGTCATGATACCGTAATACAAGTACGATATGTCACCTGCCAACCATCGCTACCGTAACCCATATCATCTCACTTTTCGTTTCTCAGCTCCCAATGGCCGTAGAGTGATAAAACTCGGTGGAGATGATCCCTGATGGGCACTTGCCATGATACGGTTTTACAGGTACGGTATGACACCTGCGAACCATCGCTACCGTAACCCATATCAGCTCAATTTTTGTTTCTCAGCTCCCAATGGCCGTAAAGTGATGAAACTTGGTGGAGATGATCACTGATGGGCACTTGTCATGATACCGTAATGCAAGTACGGTATGTCACCAGCGAACCATCGCTACCGTAACCCATATCACCTCAATTTTTGTTTCTCAGCTCCCAATGGCCGTAAAGTGATGAAACTTGGTGGAGATGATCACTGAAGGGCACTTGTCATGATACCGTAATACAAGTACGGTATGTCACCTGCGAACCATCGCTACCGAAACCCACGTCACATCCATTTTCGCTATTTATTCAGCTCCGAAAGGTTTTAAAGGAAGAAATTTGGTGCGGATGATCACTAATGGGCACTCATCATGATGTCGTAATTCAGAAACAGTAAATCATTGGGAAAACATTGCTACCGTATCCATTGAATTTGGGTAGGTATCTGTGAAGTATGGACATTGTAAACACGTGATTGTGATGATGAGAAATGCTCTTTTACCTGTTTTGAAGTTACCCTGTGTAGTTCTGGCGCGAAATAATAATTTCGCTCTGAGTTATAAAACAACTGAGGTTTTCGCTAGAGCAAAGAAAAAAGCTGTGAGATCTCTGTAAAGTGGGCAGTGCAATGGGTTTCTTGATTTGGTCATCGTCAACTTCGAAAATGATGGTTCCGTTGGTGCATGAAACGTAGTGAGATCCTCGAAAGTTTGATTTGAGATATTTCTCACTGTGTATAGAGTTAAATTTGAAAGCATCGAGATCTGCAAAACTTGATTTGGAAATTTTCATTTCTCAAACCAAATCATGCATCTTGAGTGAATAGGATTCATCTTATTCATGAGATCAACATACAAATCACTGGAGTGACGTCTGATTAAACTGCACGAGAAAAAATCAGCCAGTGGACAACGTTGTTGATCAGAGTCAATCCCATGCAATGGAACAGGGGTAAAACCGAAATCTGTGGGGCTCAAATGCATGATTTGGTTTGAGAAATGAAAATTTCCAAATCAAGTTTTGCAGATCTCGATGCTTTCAAATTTAACTCTATACACAGTGAGAAATATCTCAAATCAAACTTTCGAGGATCTCACTACGTTTCATGCACCAACGGAACCATCATTTTCGAAGTTGACGATGACCAAATCAAGAAACCCATTGCACTGCCCACTTTACAGAGATAATTTATTGTGTTCGAAAACTGAAAATAGCAACTGCCCCGTAAAGTAGCTCACCTATCCTTAGATCGCCGTCATCAATAAGTTCGAGATAGTCTGAGTCATCGCAGCTATCCATGAAATTCACCGAGTTCGAATGAGCCATACAAGCCATTACTGATAGTGAGATTATATGGAGATTAGGGTGGCGAAAATCGATACCGATAATCGGTTTTCGGTTCCTGGAAATTGGGCGACAAGCGTTCAAAATCGAAAGTAAGTAGAGACAGGCAAAACGCAATTGCGTTTTAGCTCAAACAGCAATTTTAGTGCAAAAGCTCAAAAAGTTTTATTGCGGACTGAAATGACATTGCGATATCCCGTGGCACATTGCGGTTTAGCTGAAACGCAATGCTGAAGAGATTCCAATGTGGAATTCTCGTTAGAACAAGTCCTCTCTAAATCCATCTTCCGCTGTCAAAGTTGGTACGTTGACTCTACTGTGGTTGTAGATGCACCATATAAAATTTCAGAGAATTTTCTCTTCTCAAAGTCATGCAAATGGCAAAGCCAATCAAAAAATTGCGGTTTAGCTAAACCGCAATACTATTGTCATATAGCAATATAGCAATAAAACTGCTTGCCATTTTCGATACAGCAATAAAAAGCAATTTCTCGGCCTACGCTCTTTCAAATGACAATTGCGGATTGCTGTTTGCCTGTCTCTAAAAGTAAGGCGTACAAAAGCTGCTCTGGCCGCTACAGTGGCCGTAGATAAAGTAAAAACCTCCAGTCTGTTTTCCCAGCAAGATGAGTGAGCCGATTATCGGAGAAAACCGATTATCGGTTATCGGCTTTTGCCATCCTAATGGAGATATGCAGTTTTTTTGAATAGGACATCATCCGTAGACTGTTCTCAAACAAAAAGCAAAAGTACAAATGATATTCGATTTCAGAAAATTTTTTTGATTTCAGAGATGGTCCATTAGTAGAAAAAGAGGACAGCTGCATACCGAATAGGCGTCTCCATCCATCCAATTGGATGCTTCTGGGTGTGACCTCAGCAGGGTCGTGTCCTTTCTCCTGACTAGTATATACCCTGACCTATGTACACTGACTATGAGGTAGAGACGAGATAATCTCAACTCTACTCTCCAGAGGGAAATGAGTTCGAAAAATTGTAATTCATATCTCGCTTTGTCCCGAGGCCTGAAGATGCTGGAATTTGGGATAAGCGGTGATACCAGTCTCATTAATTATTCTACCAAATTTGACAGTAAAAGCCCCAGGACAAAGCTAGATATGAATCACAGTTTTTCGAAAACGAGTTTGTACTTATATGCGGGAGGTGCCAAGAGTTGCGGTTATCCTGTCTCAACCATGAGTTCTGGTAATGGTTTGCAAGAAGTATCCATGAGATTAGACGATGAGATTGCAAGAATTGATTCTGCCACGCGAAACTTGATTCTCAGGACCTCACTTCTCGAAATGTAAAAAGGTTGTTGTTTTCAGCAGTCAACTTTGAGACGCATAACGGGTGAGAAAAATGAATCTGTGACCTCCGTTTACACGGAGAAAAAAGATGTTTTGGAGAACAAGCGATCTCTCGCTTTCTGGGTGAAAATGCAAAATGAGCTGTTTACTGCTTTTCTGACTATAGAGAAGAACATTTTGTATCTTCCAATGATCAATCTCCCTCCTCAAAGATGATACCTTCAAATGATTGTGATGTTTGCTTGTTTCACAGATTACAGGTTGCGCCCACAACGAGAGAGATGTTCTTCCTTGTCGTTCGTGATGAAGCCAATGCCAGTTCAGAGAACGCAACGTCGTAGCTTTCACCAAAAAAGATAATTACGAGTCCCTGAAGCTCTCGGAATACTACTATTGTATGCGTTTGAAACAAGATTTCGGGACTTTCGAGGTCAATTGTTTATCCGACTCTTTCATTTAGGCATTATCATAACGTGAGATACTGATGCAGCAGAGTCTCGAGTTTTCTGTGATGAGAGCTCCTTTAATTTTGCTTGGTCAGCGAAGACGGCTTCTCGAGCAGACTGTCAATTAGAGTTTCCGTATATTTCAAATTTCTGATTTTCGGATACTGTCGCATCAAACGAAAAAGTTTTTTCCTATAACTGTTCTGATTCTTTGTTATGGAAACCACTGTTATTGTTGGCTGCTCGTGAATGAAGAAACTGAAAAAAAACTTTTGAAAATGAAAAAAAACTCACTTTCGAAAAAAGAAGCAACGTATAGACGGGCAGCATGCAGATGTAGTCATTTACGTAGAAATAAATTTGTTGAAGGACAATAAAGCCCGTGTAGGGAGTGAAGCGCACGATTATCTAAATAATCAGTTCCAAAGTCGACCGAGAGCCGTATGTCCGACAGAGTCCGACATGAGACAAGCTACCAGGCCGTTTCTCTCATTCCCTGTGTCACTCAATGCAAAAATCGGTCTTTTTTCGACTGTTCTCCTGTCTCAACTGTAGGCGGACGGACTCACGGCTCTCGGCCGACCATACTGGGAAGTTACAGTTATCAATTTTTGGACAAAGTGAATAATTGATGTCTGTGAAATGAACTTGGAGAGCTGCATGGTTTGTTTCGTCCAAAAATCGATAAATGAAACTTCCCATTTTACTGACGAAGTCTTGTTCACAGTTTACAGTTGTGCAAAAGTCGTTCGTCAAATTTTAGGTTGACTATACCTGTCCAACTATGAGTGCATTGTTTGCTATGAAGTAGAAGATGGTATTGAAATACAAGCCCTAAATACTGATTTTTTTTGCACCACAAAATTTCAGATTTGAGAAAAGGTTCAAAGCCAGTGAGAGGATTTTTTTCTTGTGAGTTTCTTCAAGGAAAAAAATATGGAAGAATCAACGAAACATTGCAGACTAACCAATTCAACTCTAAAAGAAGCTCCTGACATTCTCGCCATCGACCTGTTGGCTATCAAGAAAATAATCGATATGAGATTAGCGGTTGCATTTGCGAAAACAAGAATCGCAGTCATCACAAGTGTGACTTTGCTTACAAACTGTAACAATTTTCTCCTAACCAGATCGGCTCAGATTAGATTTACAGTCCCTATCAAGTATTCATTTCAATGAATAGTATTCATCATTGCCGAAGCGAAGCACTCACTAGTTTTAATGCTCTTGGATTAGATGACTCTCGGTGATTTTGGATTAAACTAATTCAAATATCCTTTTTTTCTTAGTAATTTGATCATGTGAACATACTTCAGGTGCATCATTCGTATAAACGAGATACGTTAGTGTGCCATCTTGATTGAGAGGAACAGGCCAGAAGAAGGTTCTCGCGCTCCAATACTGTAATCGTTTCCTGTTTGTAAAGAAACAAGACAAAAAATAGATGTATGTAATCAGAAACACGAATTCGCCAGGACCATTTTCAGTTCTGAAAGAGAACGAAATCGAGAGAGAAAGAGACAATCGCGCTTTCTAAAGGTGAAAAAGGTACTTGTGCCAAGGTTTACATCTTGGCCTAAGGGTCTTTTCTGACCAGAAAAATCAGGGCTACAACATATCAAAATATCAGACCGTAAGCCGACCCATCCAAGTGGGTTTGGGACCTACCCTGGTACCACCGTGCGACCACCGTGAGAGATAAAAATTTGAAAAAAATACCATGAAACAGGTACGGTTGTGACGGTCATTTTGAGGTGCTGTTCATAGCAAAAGACCCATCCGGTGATGAGAAACGTTCGAAAACGTGTCAAAAAAATGGCACTTTCGACCAGGTATACCTGGCTTCAACGGAAAAATAAGCATGGGGTCTCAATGAGTTTTTTGCATGTATGAGCGTGCTCAACAACTTGGGAACAAAAAAACGGCGAAAAATTTTTTCGGTGGCCACGCAAACCTAAATTCTTACGCGTTTCCACTCATATGAGAGCGCTTCTGTAAGGATTCGCAACACCCTGGTCCAAAAGTTCCCGATTCTCGATTCCAACGATCAAATTAGGTTCACATGATCGCCATTCGACGAGGATTGAAATAATGTACTTTTCAGTTTTTGCGAATACTCCTTCAGGTGCACAGGTGAATGGATAGGTTTTGTACATTCGTGCTTATAACTCCGGTAGTAGGGGTGCATTAGTAACAAAAATCAGTGAGCATAGTAAACAGGATACGGCAATCATTTTTGTAATTGGTCTTGAGTTAGTGGATGCGCACCCTCATAGATTTTCGGCTGCACTGTTTCAGAAAACCTGTGCTAAAAGCCCCAGGGCGAACGGGGGCGACAATTTTTTTTGACGTGGTGAAACTTCAGGATGTGACCGTTCAGGAAAACTAGGTCTCGACTGTAGAAACCTATAGAATCGTATACATCGTACCTCTTAAAAATGGGATGCCTCTGTTTTCAAACTTCGAACTTGTTTGTGGGCTCGAGTTTTCCGAACCAGTTCTGCACTACTCTCTGGAAAGTACAAGAAAATAGCTCCAAAAGCGATTGTTTGCAGGCTGACGAGGGAATGGTTCAACCACACAATGGATTGGTGAACAGAGACCTATATAATCGTAATCAGCGTGTTCTGATTAGTGTGAAACCACAGTTCAAAAGTGCCGAACTCGCCGAAAATTTTTGGTCGTAAGGTGTAAAACCGGTCCAAAAATAGTTTTTCCTGAAAAATTCCCAGATGAAAAAATCCATCTCAGTCTATCAATCACGTGTGCCAAAATTCGGAAACAAAAAATGAGTTTGAAGTTGTTGTCCAAGTACTCGAAATTTCCATGAAAAATGTTTGAAAAATCGTTTCTCGGAAATACGGTCTTTTCGGCACTTTTTGAAAGTCGATTATGACTATATCGACCACGCTGAATCGAATGATATATGTCATTCCCCACCAATCCATTGTGTGGTTGGAACCTTTCCTCGTGAGAAAAAGAAAACTGCTTCTGGGGAAGAGCGGATGCATACCAGTTTTCGTACTACTGTGCAAAACTACATGAAATAACTCTGGAGGCTGTTCCCTTTGCAAGAGAAATTGAAGAACAAAACTGGTTAAAAAAAACTCGTGCCCACAAACCAATTTCCATAGAGTAGTACAGGACTGGTTCGGAAAACCTGGGCCCACAAACAAGTTAGAAGTTTGAAAACAGAGACATCGCATTTTCAAGAGGTATGATGTACACGTTTCTATAGGTTTCTACAGTCGAGACCTAGTTTTCCTGAATCGTCACATCCTGAAGTTTCCCCACGTCGAAAAAAATTATCGCCCCCGTTCGCCCTGGGGCTTTTGGCGCAGGTTTTCCGAAACAGTGCAGCCGGAAACCAACGAAGGAGCGCATCCACTAGCTCGGGATCAATTACAAAAATGATCCTCGTACACCGTTCACTATGCTCACCAATTTTCGTCATGATTGCACTCCTACTAATGGAGTTACGAGCACAAATGTGCAAAACGTATCCAATCACCTGTGCACCCGAAGGAATGTCCGAAAAAACTGAAAAGTACATCATTTCACTTCTCGTCGAATGGCGATCATGTGATCGTAATTTGATTGTTAAAATCGAGAATCGGGAACTTTTGGACCAAGAAACTGAGATTCTTGCGAATCCTTACACAATCGCTCTCATATAGAGATAACATCGCTCTGATGAATCAGACTGGTGATTCAATTTGTTCGAGCAAAGTTCAAACAGCAGTGAGGTAAGGCAGGTGTTAACAAGTCAGGAGATTCTGCCAGAAAAGGCATGAAACTTACATTGCTTACAAGAAAAAAATCAGTTACGTAGGCAGAAACGACCAGGAGAGCCACCCTCTTACGCGTTTGCTGGAATTCCAGAGTTTTTTTCGAGCCATCAACGTTGGGAACAATTGCCAAAGGGTTTTCAGTTATCTGAAACTACTTTGCTGATAGTGAGAATTGGAGACTATCTCCCATAGCTTTCAATTCAGTGCTTCACTTTAAATGTTCACAAATAAATCTCCAAACTACTGCACGAACTTCCGCAACTTTTCGTCGACCGTAGAAAACGAGAACCACAGCTCTGTTCATCGAAATGAATGCAGAAAACACTGGGCTAGCCTACAAATTGTGCTTCTTTCTCGATTCACCACGTTTACAAAAATGGTAACATTAAAGATGCTTGGATATGACAAGGAAAGTGGATGACCATGTAGAAAAAGCCATAGGTGACAATTATGAAGTGACCAAAATACGTTTTGGCTATTGCTTCGTAGAAAGAGTCTATGCCTCCTGTAACAATTCCAGTTTTTCCGTGCCAGCTACACCCTGCGATCTGTTCAATCAATTGCTTTGAATTCATACTGATTTCTGAATAAATGCTGAATTTCATAAGTTTGAAAACGGTGATCAGACTCAATGAGTTTGGAAAAGCACAAAATTCGAGTATGGAAACGAACCCCATGCAGTCAAGTGCACAACAATGAAATTGAAGAAAATATTAATCAGATCCTGCGATTTCACTTTCTGGAATTATTTTCTCGTTTGCTCACGTTTCCGGCTGAGAATAAATAGAGTACAAAGTATGCGCTGTTAGAGCATAGACCTGCTCGGATGATTCGACGAAAAACGAAAACGCTGAAAATTCATTCTTTTTTTCAGATTTTCAAATAAAACCAAGAACGTAATGCCCCAATGCTGCAAAATTCCCAAGACTGGAATATTTAACAGCTAACAAGACCATAGTTTCAACTTTTGAACCTACCTGAACGCTACCGTAACCACATAAAACGGAATCAGCACAATATGTAGAACATTGGTGGTAGAGCGCTGTAGCACCTTTAGATCCATAGAGAGAAATTGTGATGTGAACACTAGTCGGCAAGGTAAGTTTTATCAACACTTCCTCCACGCCTCCCCTGATATTATAAGAAAGCGAACAGGTGTTTTTCTGAAGAGTTGATTTGTTGATTATAGTTTTCGAGTTGAACATTTTTCAAAGTAAAGGCCTGCTGCTAATTCTGTGATTTGTTTGTTTCTCTTTGGGAGTGATGTTACACGATGTATTACACGATGGCAGCTCACAGTTCAGGTGCTTTTCTCGATGTGCTTTTTTTTCTTTTTCGGGAATTGAGCCATATCACTACCGGGAGTGAGAAGTGTTGAGGGGCTTCGATGTGACATTCATGCACATTCTACAAGGAGCAATAAAGTTTTTCTACAGAGCTCATGGTACGATTTCCACCTTCCCCTCTCTCTCACTCTCTCCTCTCTCTCTCTTCTTCTCTCTCCTCTCTCTTTCTCCCTCTCTCCTTCTCTCCTTTCCCCCCCTATCGCAGTCTGCCCTTTACCTCTTCAATAAATAAACTTTTCCTGCCTCAGTCCAGTTCTCTCTATTCGCATTCTCTCCTCTTCCTTCTTCTTTGAAACACCCTCACGTGTGATTCTCCTCCTCTTCTTCGATTTCCTGCTTCTCCTCATCCAACTCTCTCTCTCCCTCTCTCTCTCTCTCTCTCTCTCTCTCTCTCTCTCTCTCTCTCACTCAAACACAGACACATGCACCTACTCTCGCTCTCCTATTCCGCCTTCCAGCTGATAGCAGTTTCATATCGTTATCGACACATCTCCAATAACTGACCTGGCTATTCGTATTCTCTGTACTTCATTTTTCTCTGCACTTCTTGCTTTATGTTTCTTTTTTAAAGAAAAAGTTGCAAAATATATTTCAGAATCCGAAATGATCGTCAAAGGCAAAATTGCGATTGTTGGAAGGTTCGTTCACAAGCCTTGAACTCATCTTTTTCATAGCAGTTTCAATTTTAAAAGTGAGAGGACTCACTGTCATAAGAATTCTAATTGCCATAACACCGAACATATGACTATGTTGTCCAAACCTGAGGCTGAAGTTGGCTACCTTGATTACTCTTATCAGCGGTCTAATCGGCTCATGTTGGGCTGCAATGTTTGCATCTGCTGGCTACCACGTCTGTCTATACGATATCGGTGATTCCATGCCATGATTGAATGATCATAAGAAAAACGTATCTTTTTAAGTTTGGAAACATGAAAATTAGTTCATACAAGATGAGTCTAATTAGTTTTAAACTCTCCTTTGACCAGCAAACTGCAAAATGTAATTTCATTTTCTCCTAGGTGAGCCACAGCTTGAGACCGCACGTAAGAATGTTCGCGCAAATTTGGAGAAACTTGAGGTTAGTGATTGTTCTCTAATCATTAGGATCGAGTGAATCTTCGAATTGAGTTCAGTTTTCTGGAAAGTTTTTCTGGTCTTTTTCAGAAAGAGGGCCTGTCTCGCGGCCCCTTTAACACAGAAGAGTCGATGGCTCGTGTTAGCTCAACTACAGTACTACAGGCACGCTTTTCTAATTTTTGAATTCTGATTTTGTCATCATCCTGGGATACTCGATAATGTTTATAGTGATTGTTCAAGGTAAAAATTGTTCGTAACTGCGGAATAATAGCTGCTTGCCTTACCTACTGGATAAAAGGGTAAAGTTCACCGGAATCTAGAGATTTCCTCTCCCGGGGTTCACCGGTAAGGCCGGCTTCTGTGACATAAAGCCACTTGGACTACGATCCCCACGGTGTCCGACTCCGGCTTTGGGGCGCCTTTTTCGGACGAATCCTACCCATTTTTCGTCCCAAAAGGATATGTAGATGGTTTGGTTGACCAAGGACGGGACTACTGTTGGGCTTGATTCAAAAATAGTTGATCGATTACAGCGTGGTTGTGTAATTTTAATAAAGAAACCTGTCATTCAGAAATTTTTCAGGAAGCACTCACTGGAGCTATCTATGCCCAAGAATCGACTATGGAAACGCGCGATTTCAAAGAGAAGGTCAGTACGTTTTCCAAACACCGATCGGTCTTTTTGATCTTGATCACTTTGTACTGATGTTTTGTGCACAGAAAAGTGCTTCTGAAATATGTTTCGATTAGAATGATTTAACCATAGTATAGTCAGGGGCTGAGAGAAAATGCGAGGTACTGTAAAGACTTCCACTGCTTAGACTTTGCTTCTCTGGGTTCTCTTCTTTCTTTCCTTGTTCTCACACCCGACCGCGACGCGCTCACCGCGACGCTTTGACCCAGCTCCATCTTTCCTCTCACAAGGAACCCGTTTTCACTCGCCGTGGCATTCCGGTACGTGTTATACCTTTTCTGAAAGCTCTCATCCAGCTGATCATTATTTGCTAATAAAATTCTGCGGAATGAGTCCTGGAGTGAGGAAATTGAGGAAAGAGTTCAAATCAAGAGGCATGGAGGGGCGTTGGATCAATTCCACCCCAGAGCACTTTTCTTTTGCAGTTATGCTGGACTCTCGGGAGTGCATTATAAAGCTTCTAGAGCACATTTAGACTACTCTCATTTCTTTAGTACGAGTTGCACTACCCTGGAACACTGCAGATTTTCAAAACACAATGTGCATACAAAGTTAGGCATTACAAGCACACCAAATCCAAAGGAATCCGAAGCCGAACGATCAATGACCGAAAATAAGTTTTCGAAATTGTTTCTCATGAACTTCAGAGATTCTAGCAAAGCTGCAAAAGAAAAGTGTCCATGGACGGAATCGATCCATCGCCCCTGCCCCGCTCTTGAACTGTAACCTAACGACTTACCACTGCACTACCGCTGCCTCTCCAGAGACGTCGTTGGTGGGGTATAAGTAGAGGTGATCAAGACTCAATCCTCGCCAGGACTCATTCCGCAGAATATTATTAATGAAAAATGATCAGCTCGACGAGGGCTTTCAGAAAAGCTATACCATGTACCTGGTTTCCACGGCGAGTGAAAATGGGTTCCTTGTCAGCCCCCGACTATAACTCTTATCTTCTTCTATAGGTTATTTCCTTGAGTTGAGGTGAGTACGTAACCCAGATTTTCGCTGAAATGGATGCAGTCGCCGATGCAAACACTGTCCTTGCTTCGAGCACTTCAACTATTCCAGCATCTACTTTCACTGAGAATCTACCCGGAAGGTTGGTTCTCAATCTATCAATTGATGTAATAAAAATTGATTAGTTTATTCATTGATTTTGTTCTGATAATAGCAAAGAAACACTCTTCACTCCATCTGCAGAACATGCCCAACTGTCAAGGACGCTAAAGTTGAGGAGAGCAGCTGGTCTCATTCAAAGACTGTTTTTCGACTGAAATTATCTTGCTCAGAAGCAGTTGGAGTCATTGGTTTTCGATCGAAAGAGTCCACAACAGATCTCGCTGTCTTGTCGCTCACCCAGTCAATCCGCCTCTCTACCTGACACTGACTGAGCTTGTGCCGGCCCCATGGACAGCACCTGAAGCTATGGACACCGCCCACGCACTGATGACTGATATTGGACAGGTGAGTCTTGTTTTATCTCTTGTTTTCCTATTTCTCTAGTTTTATAGTTTTAGCTTCGAGACATGAATTTCGTTCGGAACGTGTATTTTATGTCAGAGAGCCGGTGGGTGAAAACCTGTCTCATTCGTGTCTCGCCTGATAATTGGAACAAAACACGCTAGATGAAGCATGATTCTTCTCTTGGAATACTTCTTAACTGAAATCTGAACACAAGACTAAAATTACAACTTCTCATTGTCAGAGACAGTTGAAAGCGACTGAAACTCGGACTGAAATTTTCCAAATTGCGTTTAAAAAATTTCCGTGAATATGAATTTCTCTCGTTCCAGTCACCCATCCGTTTGAAGCGTGAAGTTCTTGGCTTTGGCGTCAATCGCTTGCAGTTTGCGCTGATTGCTGAGGTTTTATTTTATTTCATCGAAATTTTCATGTCAAAAATTCTACGATTTTCTCGCAGTTATCCATGTTGGTCATGACTATTCACATGCGTGTTTCGAAATACTCCAAAAATTTTAATTTAATAAAAAATGGGAATTTCTTCGTTCAGGCATGGAGACTCATCAATGATGATGTACTCAGCGTGGAGGACGTTGATAAGGTCAGAAATTTCACGATTTTGTTTATGTGCAGCGCACTAGAGACTCTAGTAGAGAGTGCGAGGAAAACAATAAGAAAATACTGATTCAGGTAATGTCAGAAGGACTCGGACCACGTTACGCTTTCTATGGTCCGCTTCAAGTTATGCATCTGAATGCACCGTTAGGTATGAGCTTCTAGTCATTTCCAGTTTTCGTTTCCCATTTCACAGTTCGCGCAAAAACGGTATCCACGAAGTACTATTGTATCTTTTTTCAAGTAAGAAGAGAATATATCCTCCGTCTTGGAGTTTTTTCACGCAACGAAATTTCAGGTATCCGAGACTACTGCCAGCGATACAATCCTGGAGTGAAGCGAGTCGTAGATGATTTCGGACCAGTGCCAAGCTTTCAGGAAGAGAAGGTGTGTGAATTTTTGGAATCCTCCACATTTTCTCGTCTTCTCAGGGCATTGATTTTCTGAGGCTTTTCGAAGTGGAGCTGTATGCCGATGTTGGAAAAAAAACAAACTTAAAAAAAATTTCTCTCAGGTGATAGAAGCGCTTGCTGAGTCCCTAGAGCGAGCAATGCCTGTTGACCAAATGCGCTCCCATACAGAAGCCAGGTATCCATCATTTTTTTCATTTCAATTTGTTTCATTTTCTTTATTTCACGACACTTCTTCTCTGATAGTTTTTTTCCGCTCATAACAATCATCCACCTCTCCGAGTTGGGATAAACATGAATCATTCATAGATGACTTGTGTCAGATTCTCGTCTAGAACCAGATACTCTTTGGAACCTAGACCGGAGCAAATTTGTTGTCTAGAGTAAAAGGAAAGCCAAAAACTGCATGTTTTCATCTTTTTCAGTTTTCAAAATTATGATTTTTTCTAATTTTCGGAAAAATCTTTTTTTCTATTTGTAGATCCGCTCGACTAGCTGGCCTGGCTCAGCTGAAACTCAAATTGAAGCAAGACTGATTTTCGACATGTCTGAACATTTGGCTAAGAATAAGCTTTTCCTGCTTTCCGTTTTGCTATAATCAGAAGATATTTCCAGTCCGAACCGATATCGTGTTCTAGAGTAGATAGAAGAACCGTATGCACAGATACTCTTTTTGGTCATTCTCTATTCTCCATTCGTCTTTTCTGTGATCCATTGTATTTTTATATTCCTTATAAATTTTCACATATCAAATTTCGGTTTCGATTACGGAATTTCTGTCATTGTCAGAGCACAGAACTGCCACATTTCATTATCATTTTTTATCATTTTTCTGTATTCATTTTCAACGGTAAACAACTTTTTTCCAATATCATACATCTTTTTTTCACATTAGTTAGCTACTGATATTTCTACAGGTACTACTACTACGTACTACTAGTTAGCTACAGCGCTTCTTACATACAAATAAAGCTCGTGTGGGTTGGTGGTGTGGTGGTGTGCCTAGATGGTGCAGAGGATGCATTTAGGGGGGCGACTTATGATAAACAGATCGATTTTCGGGAAAAAGTGTAGTGGAAGACCCGCGCGTGTGAGCAAGGACACAGGTGTCACTGAGTGAAGTTTTGTGTGTTTTGTTCTGAATTATCGATCCACTATTTGGATCACCTAGTCAAGATCTATAAACATGGTGCATATTTTCGCCTAGTCTAGAATACGAAACTTCTAGACTCGTTTACGTAACAAATGAGAAATATAAAAAGAGAAGAGATCTTATGGAAAGTTTTCGTTAAAGGTGGCTTAAAGTACTCGGGCCATCCGTAAAATTGAACATGGTCCGGCTTTTAGTCCTCCCAGGTGAGCGAGTGACGGTTCTCGATACGGAGCTGGCAATTGCGCTTGCCATACCAGTTGACGTACGCAAACTCGGCATCTGAAAGGTTTGTGTGCATTTTCTACGAGTTCATGAAATGGATGATGATGCTCTTTTAACGGTGCGAGTACCCCTTCAACGTGACCCAACCAAACTTACCAGAGACAATAGAGTTGAAGCGACCGCCAAACTTGGCAGAGGCATCTCCCTCAATCTTGCGAGCGGCCTCGAGGTTATCCTGTAGAAATTTTTTGTTTTCCTTTCACTATTTTACGGACACTGCTTGATCCGGCTTTCGCTAGAGTACAGTAACCAACCTTCTCGCCTCCAAGAGCGGCCTCAACAATAGCTCTCAAGTCAGCATCGTCGCAGTTGCCTAAAGTACGGACAGATTAGATTACGGACAGTTATCATTCTGGGGTTGAGCTACGGTAGTGCTACAGGTTGTGCTAGTTTCCGGACAGTTGACGGATATTTACGGACGACTTTTAGAGACGAATACATGGAAGAAGGAAAAGATG
>CAVOJK010000518.1:0-10915 GCA_963695495.1 Hololepta plana
GGCAAGCGATCAGTCGATGACGCCGCTATGGAGCGCGAGGCTAGAAATGATGTCAGATGATGTCATATGTCATGTCATGTCATGTCTTATAATGATGTGATCATGGCATCATGTCATGTCATCATCATGTCTTATAATGATGTCTCAACTTTCAATCTAGAAACGCACACTCCCTCAGAATCACTCTTCCGTTTATGACCAAGAGGTCAGCTGAGACTTTTGTGAGCAGAGTTATCACATTTTGGAATGCTCAGAGCGAGGAAATAGTTTCCATGCCTCCTGAGATTTTTATCAAATATGTTCAAAAATTAGGGAGTGATTCCATCATTCCAACAGCCTCATTCGTTAGAAAACTGAGCCAAAAATCGGTTCGGCCCAAACCGAGAACGCACACACGCGTCGGTGTAACCATCAAACAATGTATTATGTATCCATCATTATTGTAAAGTATACCAATTGTTGATGAGATGGTTAATTAAAAGAAAGAAAGAAAGAAAGAAAGAAACTTCATCAATTTTTGAATCATCTGAACTGTTTTCTTCTCCTATAATGAGTATTTAAAGGATCCCGCGTGAAGAAATCAAGTATGGCTCATATTATCTGGAATGACGTTCTGAGCAAGTTCTGCTAGTCAAAAAATTTCTAGGGTCTACCGTATACCCAAGCTGGGCAAGGGCCCAAAAGCGTGATTTTCGTTGTATAGCGTCTGAGAGGAACACTTAATATATCAAACGATAGCGCTCTCCTAGCCCGTCACAACGATATGCTTACCTTTCTTGTACGACAATTCTCCGATTTATGGCAACGGAAAAACCTCTCGGGTTACGGTAGCCTCACTTTTGCGCTCACTACAGTAATCAACCTGGTTTTTCCGTCATCATAAATCGGAGAGTTATCGTACCAGGAAGGTAAGCATATCGTTGTGACGGGCCAGGAGAGCTCTATCGTCTGAACTATTCTGTGTTCCTCTCAGACGCTATACAACGGAAATCGCGCTTTTGTGCCCATGCCCAGTTTGGGTATACGGTAGACCCTAAAACATTTTCGACTAGCAGGACTTGCTCAGAACGTCATTCCAGAAGATATGAGCCATACTTGATTTTCTTCACGCGGGATCCTTTAACGATTTTCTGATCGCAAAGTAAATATTTACCGATTGTGGTCACACCAAGAATTGCTCCCCCTCATTTTTCTCCACTGAAAAAGTATGTGCTTTTATGTCCTTCACTGTGGTCAGGAAAAAATAAGTGAAACGACTAATGTTGTCGCTTGGAGCCGCTCACATGTCATTTCACTGAAATTTTTTTCTTCAGGATTTCGGTCGACCGCTCATCCGCTTCGGCAAGCGCTCTGCCGCTAGTGAGGACGCGGATGACCAGGAGACTATGCAGAGGTGAGAGAGAGGAGAGAAGAGAAGAGAGGGGGAGAGAGCGAGAGCGAGAGGGAGAGAGGGAAAGAGAGAGTGAGAGGATCCGGAAAACTTTCAGAGGTGAAGGAGAAAAAGTAAAGTTCATCGAAAGAACGAAAATGGAACCGAGGGGGGCATAGAGTTAAAAAAAACCAAATACGCTCTGTAGATTCATCCGCACGCCCGGATCTGCTCCGCTCATCCGCTTCGGCAAGCGATCCGCTGACAGCGCGCCCCTGATCAGGTGAGAAAATCATTATTCACCTCAGAGTTCAGAGTTCAAGTACACTGATCAACAGAGTACTTGAACTCGGAACCCTAGTTCCTTTCCAGTTACTTATTCTCCTCAATCGGTCGGGGCAGAATCCTACGGGAAAATAATGAAACTCTGGAGAACTGAACGCTGAGAAAAACACATGTTGGAAAACAACATAGATAGGAAAAACTCAGGGCAGGACGTCGATAACTTGGATTGGAAACGTTGAAAAAACCGTTCTGATCCATCAGATTCGGCCGCGCTCCTGCCTCCGCGCCTCTTATCCGCTTTGGCAAACGCGCCGCGTCCTCTGCGCCCTTCGTCCGCTTTGGCCGCACGGCATCCGCACCGCTCATCCGCTTCGGCAAGAGGTTAAAGGAGGAATCATATCGATCGTAATCTTACAGCTGAACATTGTTGTGCGTAACGCGGAGCGTTATGTAATTTGGCAGATTGAGCACACCAAATTGTCAACCTGCTGAACGGAACAATATGGTGTGACAATCTGTTGAATGACATAACGCCCCGCGTTATGCACAACAATGTTTTTTTGTCAGATTACGACATTGTCAGCTGTTTTTGTGAAGACAAATTGATGGAAAAACTGGTGAAACTATCGAATTGCCAATGCTTTGATGATTTCTCGCAATCAGCCGGAAGACTATTGTGTTGTGAAAGCAAAACGAATAACAAAGACTTTCAGATCATTCTCCGACGAGTAAGCGCTTCCCCAACACCGCCAACTACCGTAATCAGTGCAAATGACAGACCGACCGACACCACAATTGCAGCCTCTACCTTTCAGACTGACCAAATCTCGACACACACACTCATACCATCTTGAACGTTTTCTCTTTCTCTCTCTCTTCTCTCCCGATCTATCTCCCTATTTTAATTTAATTTTCTGATGACACGAGTGTTCATAGCCGTATCCGTGAAAAAGCGCGCGCCAACCGTCAAAAGACACTTTTTTTATCATATGATATTGATGATATCGCCTGAAAAACCCACATGTTACCTAGAGAGTCCGCCAGTACCACGTTATACTATCTTCATAGTGATCAGTTTCCGTCATTTTGTTTTGAACGGAACAAAATAACAGTTGAGCTAGAGTTTAAGACACACCATGCACACACACACCAAAACACACAAATCTACTTTCCATGACTTGATAATATCGTTTATGCGATTCATCGATATACCATATTGTCGTTCTCTCACTCTATCTTGTCTGTGCCAAGTCAATAAATTGACTGACAACGTTTCGTTGGTGTCATGTGTTGCGCAATATGGAAAAATGGAGAGAAACGAAACTTTATTCACGAACAGGAGAAGGGGTTGGGGGAGTGGACAGTATAGTCGACTGAGAGCCGTAAGTCCGGCAGAGTCCGCATGAGACAAGCTACCAGGCCGTTTCAGGTCTCAGTCTCTGTGTTACTAAATTCAAAAGTCGGTCTTTTCTCGTCCGTTCTTGTGTCTCAACTGTAGCCGGACGGACTTACGGCTCTCGGCCAACTATAATCAGTAGAGATTCCGATCAGTAGTAAAACTACAGGTAAGCTGCTGATCTATCTGATTAGTTGATCAGCTACGGTATTGATGATCAAAGTCGAACTATTGATCGAGTCGAACGTCATCTTCACTCGAGATATCGATCGATGTGATGGAACCGCCGTTTTTGGGCTCTGAGTGGGAAAATTTGGATTGAAAATTTTTTCTTGCTATCTGTTTTTTCCTTGCATAATACTCACTTTTCAAATTATCTCTCTCTTCCTCTTTTTTCGTTCTCTCATGGCCAAATTCCAAACCTTGAATCTTGCCACCAGGAGGCTTTGCCTTCTTCATTTCGAACTCTTCCCCGGCTGAAAATATGAAAGTTTCGCATCATTACTGACATTGAATTGATTTTTCACTTCGAGCGCAGAAAGTGTTTTTTGGTCGTGATGTGAGTTTCGTGAGCAAAATAACGCGTTTTCAACCTCTATACAGCACGAACCAGGCTGATCCCCCGTCCCTTGTCAGTGCATCAGATCGATTCTATTGCTTATAGATAAATGCAGTCCTCTAAATCAAAAACATCCACTTCCTCAGATTTCGTCCTCACATTTCTTGAAATTGAAATATTTTGAATTGAATAAAACAACAGCAGGCTGATTCAAGTCTCACTCCTGGTCCTTGTCAGTACACCAAGTCGATTCCCTTGCTATGACCCCGCTTCTCTTGAATCGGAAACATCAGCGTCTCAATTTTATCCTCACGTTTCTTCCTTTGCCTCAAGTCGCGCTTTGTGACATCTCTGTGATGTTTCTGCTTTTGTTGCGCTTTTCTCTGCTCGGCGAGTGGGGGAGGAGGCGGTAGGGAATTGGGATCGTCTCGGGGTGTCAGCTGGAATATTTTCATGTAGAAGATCACGGTAGCTCTCAAATTACTCTCACAGATTGGAGATGGTTCACAGTTCCGATAAACAGGAATTTACAAAATATTCATGACACAACAAACTTTTTCATTGTCTAGATAGACCCGTTTTTTCGAAATTAGTTGATTTCACTACCATATCAGTGCTCACCTCACACTTTGGCCCAATGAATGTCAGTAGCACTGGCAAGAGACAGAGTCCATTGAAGATTCCGATGAGTACCAGTACGGACATGACAACGAAGAAGTATTTGAAGACGAATTCGAACTGAAAACGATTGTTTTGACTGGAATCGGGTGAAATTGACTCGAGCTCCTAAGCTGAGAAAGAGAAAAATGGTAACTTCAATAAAAGTGAGAAAAGCCGCAGGGAAACACCTTAGGAGATCTCAGACAAAAACGAGAATGATGATAACCTCAGTAAAAGCCAACATCACTATGCCCAGGAACGTAGCAATCGCACCATGGAACACTGGCACGAACATGTGCATCAGGCAAGACTGCGAAAGTTTCGATTCCTCTTTTTTCTCACTCATGTAGCAGACTTTTCACAAACTTGTTACAGATTTTTCACAGACATGTTACAGAGTTGCTACAGACATGAAAAATCTACCTGTAGTCGATTCTCCGTTGATCCGAGCGAAGTGAGAAAGGCAAGGACAACGTGCGCCGTAAATTCAACGCCGATGCCAACAGCACAGATCAGCGTGACAGCGGAAATAGGATTCATCTGGAAATCGATACACTTTAAAAAGTTGATCAGACCGAATCCAAGTGTTCCCGCCGAGGATTCGGTCTTGGTTGCCAAGACTTTTAGACTAATCGCAATCTTTCTCGGGTATTTTGTCCCGGAGCAATTAACCCGTTCTCATGTTGGGAGCCAGTGATCAACATCATTTGCTGAAATGCGAAGTGGTAGCTTGGGTAAAATCATGCTTGAAGTTGAAAAGTGGCGCTTTCAAGTCGCAGTTGTGTGAAAAAGTTTTAGGAAAAAAACATTAAGCTGCTAATCTCCTTCTATTTATGATAATGAGAAAATCATTTACCTTGACGCCGAACAAGCCCATAAAGCCACCCAGTTGAACTGTGTCGACTACGACTATCACCATTACCTGAAAAAATCACCATTTGCCCGCACCTCGGGTTCTTCTTCTAAGAGCTCTAATGTTTCGCACGTTTCCCTCGATTCTGGCAAGGTCAAGTACATCGGAAGAAAAACTTTGATTTTTTCGCAAACTTTCTTTTTATTGAACCGTCAAAATCTGACAATCGATGATCTCACAGCTCTTCCCGGCAACACCGAATTTCGAAACTCAAAAAAAAAAACTTCCATGATAATTTTACTCACCATACACGCTGCATACGGATTGAAGATGAGCAGTGATATGACAGTAAAGACAGCTGCGGCTATGATTATGATAGCCAGGAACAGATTCCAGCGCAGCGTCAGGTACTGTTCCCAGAAAGTGAACGCCATGCCAGTAGGAAAGTTGTCCAGGCCATCGAGTGCGTAGTCATCGCAGATACCGCGGATTTCCTGGGGAACCATCTTTCATAGAAAACCTGAGAACTACATAGGTTTCGTTGAAAACCAGATTTTATGGGAAACCAGGTTTTGTTGGAAAATCAGATTTTATCGGAAGCCAGATGTTATTGGAATCCAGATATAACTGGAGAATTCCAATCAGTCCCTTGATCCGATCGATTCCTCCTAGTGTTTCGCTCTTGCTCCACTGGATGGATGTCTAGTTTCGATTCAATAGGTTTGAAAAGATACAACAAACCTTTATCATCTCAACGATGACCGGCGTATTAGTCAGTCCCGTGCCATAAAATGGAATCTGTGAGTAGAGCAGCTTGGATGCTGCGGGCACGACAGAATCAGTCTTGCCCAGGTCCCATTCAGGTGGAGTAGGAATGAAAGCGGCCTGGGTTGTGAGTGTTGTTTTTCGCTCTTGATAGAGGATACACATTTTTATATATTTTTTGGTTCTGCTCAATTTGAAACATGAATAAAGAAAACAAATCCGAATTTGTGGCAAGAGGTTGAATTTCGAATCACCTGTGACACATAGTACATCACGTTATCAATATTGAACCATGCTGTCATTGCATTGTAGAAGCTTTCCTCATTGATTATGCCGTTTTCGACGAGCCGAATGCGTCCAACCTGATCGAAATGATTTCTGTCAACAGCCCTGGAAAGTTTAGAAAAAGTCCAGAAGAACTGCTACAGGAGTTCCACAGCTAAATGGAAAAGTACGACATTCGAAAACAAATTTACCCTTCCCGAACAATTCCAACTCGTCCCAACAGAGCACAATATCGCTCGACCAATAGCAGCTGGTGTCTCGAGCTCTGAGCCCTGCTTGATAGCTCCGCCCACCTGGGATTCAGTCTACCGTAGTCGGAAGATGAAAGTTTCTCTCGAGTAATCACTTTTCATACGGCCGAGCTCTGAGCTCATGAAAATGGAATAGCGCTCTTTCTTGCAAGAAAATTACCTGAAGATCACCAGATTTGATCGCTTCGTCGACTGCGTGATCGAGTGTTTTGAGCCAGTTTCGCATCATTCCAAGCCAGTATCTGTAGAAATCGAGATCGATAGTGATCTCGATAAAAATTGATCTTCTGACAACGAACGAACGAGACAGATCAAAGAAAACTGACGCTGTAACCGATTGATCGTCTTCGCCCTTGATGATGAATGGAGATCGAGCTGAAATTATACAACCTTTTTGACTGTGGCAACTGGACAAGAGTCCAAAAAAGACACCGTTCTGTGAATTTTTACAGATCTGCGTATATCTCTGTAAACTCGTCTGTACACAGATCACGCACCGTTCGGATTTGAAAACCTGTCTGAAACCCTCTGAACTTTCAAGAAAATCACTAACAAATATCTGCTCGGTACACTTCAATCTGCAGCTGCTGTCGTGGAATATCGAGCGTCTCGCCTCGGAGAACATTGAACATTGGATAAAATGAGAAGTACTTTTCGCGCGCCTGAACGAATAGTGACAGATACACAGTGACATTTGTTTTTCCATAATATGTTTCTGAAGGAATATTGACAATTTCAGTGGTCGCGGTGATTTCCTCTTTTTCTCCTCCTATCAACTATGAAACATGGTGACTTTTTCAATGTTTAGCAACGCCAATGGCAAGCATTATCCGTATGTGAAGTCCTACAGTAATCCATGTCAGAACTCGAAGATATCACGTCCAAGCTCACCCTGATAAACGCTGCCGGAGCAGTGTGCGCAGGCAGAACATCCGATAGCTCGAGGCCCAGGGTGTTATTGTACATGCCGATCAGGCCGAAGAAGAAGAGAGCGAGAGTGAGGAAGATGACACCGAACTGTAGAGACTTTCAGTGTTTTGATTTTCAGCACCACTAGAGAAGGCTCTACTTATTTTTATTCCGAGTGAAAAGGTGGCGAACTCATGTTTCACTGTCTTTTCATGAGAACGGAGTGTTTCTAACTTGAGTCGAAGCTTCAATTGTAGATCCATAAATTCGAATGCAGAAATACTTCGAACATCTACAGATGAATAGCCGTCTCTATAGTCTATAGACTATAGACCATGTCGTGATCATAGAAAACTAGCTTGACGAAACGCTCAAAATAAAAAAAACTTCCCACGGCATTCCACATTGTCAGAACAAGCCGTTCTTTGTAGTGATGAATACTTATGTTTTTTTCTACAGTTTGACCATGCTCCCAACAGAACATTTCCGAAACTCAGCAGAATTTTCATCAGAAAGTATCCCGCTGAACGATAGAAAATGGAAGAGGTCTAAATCTCCTTCGAGAGCCGTAGTGACTGACCCTGACATCCTTGCGCTTGA
The DNA here is from genome assembly GCA_963695495.1 of Hololepta plana. Classification (NCBI taxonomy): domain Eukaryota; kingdom Metazoa; phylum Arthropoda; class Insecta; order Coleoptera; family Histeridae; genus Hololepta; species Hololepta plana. The sequence goes on from CAVOJK010000518.1 coordinate 7,933, forward strand.
GAGCCGGGATATAGTGATTTTTGAGAAAGCCGCCTACAGTATACCAAGGGTCATCGCGCTCAAAATGCTCGCCTGTATCGGAGACGTGTGCTGGCTGGAAAACGAATATTCACAGTCTCAAGCAATTTTGCAGCTCTAGCTACAGCTACAAAACCAAAAAAAACACTTCAATCAGTTCTGTCCAGCCATGCAATTTGTTTCAATTTTAGTATTGTCGTCATAAACTCTGGTTCTAGAAAATTGAACGACTCTGATGTTGATTGCTCCGGCAAAATTTCTCTAGAAAACCTGATCGTCTGCAGAAGTATCTTCTCCTGGATTACAGCAACAGCCAACGAAGTAGAGATCACTGTGAAATTACGATTTTTTCAGTTGGCTACGGTATCGCGTTCTTTTGGAAAAACAGATTTCTAGACATTCTTATTGAAACTATTCTCTAAGAAAACCGAGGCAGATCTGAAATTCACCGCTTTTCCTTCCGCCTTCTCTTCAGATCTATCGCAATGAAAGCAGGAAAGAGACACATCAGAAAAACGAGATTGAAGGCGAGCAAAATTGCCGTCTGTAAACATATTGGTATTATTTTTTTACCGTTTTCGGTTAGTTTTGAACAATTGAACGTTTACAAAATCAGCAGAGCTAATCTGGAGTGAAGACAGTAAAAATTTCAGATATGCAACTTGCCTGTGTGCAGAAGCTCTTCAGCGCCGGAATCGGCAGGACTGTTCCAGCAAAGAAAGCCAGGATATTGTTCGTTGAGGTGACGAGGACTGACATGCCAGTCTCCTTCAGCAAGACGCCCATTTCGTTTTTGCGCACCTGGAAAAGAAGCTGAGGTCCTGGAAAAGCATACAGTACCCCCATCCTGCTGGTCTTGTTATTCCTCCGGGGTTTCCGAGCCCCCGCCCCCCCACCCAGAGGATATTATTTTTGCTCTGATTGTGGACTTGTAAAAAAGTTTCTCGCAAAACTCTTCAATGGGATGAGTAGGTCACCCAGAGTCTTCAAAGTGGCCACAGAAAACTCACCGTATTGGAGATCTCGTCATAGTTGTGAAGAAGTAGGAACATGTCGTCGATGCCGAGTCCCAGCGAAAGGAAAGGTACAACCTGTGAAGGAAAGATTACGAGTCATTCTCGAGAGATTCAGGCCGGGAGTCCCGTTTTTAGTTTCTGCGCGAAACCCAAAATTCAAGCTTGGAAAATTAAAAACCTGTGTCGTCGCAGCATTGAAGTTGATGCCCATGAGAGTTGAGAAGCCCAGGCCGCATATCGAAGAGTAGGTCACCCACAGCACGCCCACGATGGCTAGCAGGACATTCGACTGAAAGGAAGTGCGGAACTGTGTGAAACAAACTGCACATTGGTATCAAATCAGAGCTGGACTAATCAACTTCTCTTTGGCTTCTCTTTGATTTCTAACTTCTCTTTGGTACTTGAAAAAATCGCTCTTGGAATCTTGAAAAAAAAATCAACTGTGAGAAGGTGGACACGGGTAAACGAATCTGTACTCGGAGATTCTGCTGTAGACAATTTGAAAAATAAAAGATTTTTCGATCACACACCTGAATTGCCAGCCATCGCCCCTGAATCCTCGCTTGCGTAAATGCAGCGTAGATCAGCATGAGAACGTAGCCCATGATGATTATTGAATAGTTGAATTGTGAAAATTCTTCGAGCATGTCAGCTATTGAGGTGGAAGCGAGTGGATGGAATTGACGCACGCCTTCCGTCTGTAGAGACTTTGTGATGTCTGTTATTCCGAGTTTCCTCTTTTCTGATTCAAGTTTCCAGATTTTGTGACCGTGGTAGAGTTCTGTCTACATCTGCCACTATCTACATCCACTTGGACAATAGCTTCAGCGTACATCTATCAATGCGGAAATCAACATAATTAACATTCATGTTTCCAGGTTGCGAACATTTTTCCTGGTGAAGACGGGAAATTTCAAAGAGGAACACATTCTCGACTTACCCGAACATTTGCCTCGTGATGATAAAGTTTCTTTGTAAAGTTTCGCTGCCACGCTTCGATGACTTGTTGAGCTTGGCCACGGGTCCATCTGACAAGAATCGAAATTTCCAGGAAAACCCTACTGAAGTCGTTCAGAAGCTCAATAGTATAGTCAAGACAAACTACCAATCCCTGACTACCATTTGTCCTCCATAAAAGATTCAGCCACAGTTCTCGCGAATATGGATTTCTCTTCGAAATTTTTCAGACTTGTTCAGACCAAGATCAGCGAAATGTAGCTTCGCTTCTTCTTTCCAGGTTAGGCGTAACACGAAATCACCACCTTCGAACATCCAAATTCTTCTTGTTCTCCTTGACCGTTTTGTAGCGATTGTAGACATCGCCTGTAAATGAGACACTAATTAGAAAATAGCTGAAGTTACATATATTCTGCTCTCTGACTCCGCCCCCTAGAGTGACCACATGATCATATGAGCCCATTGCAAAAACGCGACTGTCTTGTATGGATAGTGTGGCGAATTCACACCCGAAATGACTTTTTACACCTCTAAACTATTGTAGAACGCAAGATTTCGATCTTCCTTGTGAGAACAGTCTCCGTGGCTTTCAGACAAATTTGTGTCACCTGGCGAAGCAACGAGGAAGACAGACTGCAGCGCTTCAGCGGAATCGATTCGGGCGCCGCGCCTATTTTGGTTCCAGTTTTTCACCAATTTAGTTTTCAGGTGGTTCCATACCGAACACAAGGCCAGCCTCGTGGAAACTGAGAAAACTATCATTTAAACAGACAAAAATGATAGAAAAAACAACTGATTTTTTGAATTTGGAAACAATTTAGACCGCTCTAGTTTTTGCTTGAAACTTTCATAGTCATCAATTTTTGTTCTTGAAATATGTTGTTAGGTACGCATCTTTTTTCTCGTACCGATACTAAGAAAGAGAAACCTGTGGATTCCACCAATGATCAAGTCCTCAGGCCATTCCATAATCTTTTTGCCAAAGCCTTTGC
>CAVOJK010000519.1:0-12242 GCA_963695495.1 Hololepta plana
CTTCCAGATCATTCTCAAATGTTGCGTTAGGGCGCTTAGCAAGTAGTGAAACAGCTGATCGGGAAAACTCTCATAAAAATGAACCCAGTATGTCAAGATTTTCACCGAGCTCTTTTGAGCACAGTGAGTTTCGGATTGAATTCCTGTTGGAGTCTGGTCACCAGTCTTTCAGGCTTGCCAGCGTCTCTCACTCTTCCCACTTATTGGCAGCTATACGACTGCTCTGCAGCCCGAACGTCAATCAGGTTTGGTAGAATCACTCCACTTTCGAGAGATCACAGCTATTTGATGCTGTCTCTGAACTGATAAGTCCGAATCGGACACCAGACCTCTTTCAAAGTCTTTCATTGGCATGAACAATACAGTAACCATCGTTTCACAGGCTACCGTACCCCGAGCCCAAAATCTACTGCTATCACCCATCCAGAGGCTTCTCGGACCGATGATCGTCTGCCCAGGATTGATGGAAAATAGCTGCGCAAAACATCCGACTTCTATCAGATCAGTTTGCCTATTCTCCCCTTCTCGAACGCAAACAATTAGTTTATGCCGTGCTAGTTTGATCAAAGCCGAATAGGAAAGCAAAACCGGCCCCAGTCAGAGGAAACGAGTCCCTTTAACTATGGTTCAGTTCTAATTCCTGCGGAGAGAAAAAATTCTATTCACTGGTAATCTTTAGCCCCACAATGCAATACATTTCAGCTTTGATTGTGCGAAACACAGAGACAAAACACAACTGAGAAGTTTCGGAATGAATTCTTGTTGGAGTCTGTTCACCAGTCTTTCAGGCTTGCCAGCGTCTCTCACTCTTCCCACTAATTGGCAGCTATACGACTGCTCTGCAGCCCCATCGTCAATCAGGTTTTGGTAGAATCACTTCACTTTTCGAGAGATCACAGCTATTTGATGATGTCTCTGAACTGATAAGTCCGAATCGGACACCAGACCTCTTTCAAGGTCTTTCATTGATACGGACAATACAGTAACAATCATTTCACAGGCTACCGTACCACCGAGCTCAAATCTCCTGCTATCACCCATCCAGAGCCTTCTCGGACCGATGCTCGTCTGCCCAGGATTGATGGAAATAGCTGCGCAGAACATCCGACTTCTATCAGATCAGTTTGCCTATTCTCCCCCTTCTCGAACGCGAACATTTAGTTTATGCGGTGCTTGTTTGATCAAAGCCGAATAGTAAAGCAAAACCGGCTCCAGTGAGAAAAACGAGTCCCTTTACCCATGGTTCAGATTCCTGCAGAGAGAAAAATTCGTTCGAGATTTTTTAAAAATCTTTTCGAATCGAAAATGGACAAATGCTAATTTTCATCTGGAACCTTCTACCACTCTCTCTCCCTCCCTCTCTTTTTCTCACGCCCTTCGTTCAACCTTCCACCTATATCTCATCTAGCAGTCCTCAACTCAATCTGTTGTTCTTCTACAAAATAAGAACGGTTGACTTTACAGCAAAAAGAAAACACTTTGATCGTATTTTGTGACACTTTGATCGTATTTTGTGACAATTTTTGAAAGTTCTCAGTTTCGAAAAACACACCAACTCTATTCAGTTTCCTCGCTGCACCCAGGTGACGTAGAGATATTGTTACATGTCGTCGGTCCCGGGCTTACTTGTGAGTCCTGTGGATAGATTCCAGGGCAATAACTCTGCGTCACAGATAGTTTCCAAAAAGGTTTTTCACCTGGGAGCTTTTCACCTCCCTCTCTCTCTCCCCCCTCTCTCTCTTTTACTCTCGCCTTCGTTCAATTTCCACCGATCTCTCATCTAGCAATCCTCAACTCAATCTGTTGTTCCTCTACAAAAATAGGAACGGTTCACTTCACAGCAAAGAGAAAACACTTTGATCGTATTTTGTGACAATTTTTGAAAGTTCTCAGTTTCGAAAAACACACCAACTCTATTCAGTTTCCTCGCTGCACCCAGGTGACGTAGAGATATTGTTACATGTCGTCGGTCCCGGGCTTACTTGTGATTCCTGTGGATAGATTCCAGGGCAATATCTCTGCGTCACAGATAGTTTCCAAAAAGGTTTTTCATCTGGGAGCTTTTTACCTCCCTCTCTCTCCCCCCCTCTCTCTCTCTCTCTTTCTCTCTCTCTTTACTCACACCCTTCGTTCAATTTTCCACCGACCTCTCATCTAGCAGTCCTCAACTCAATCTGTTGTTCCTCTACAAAAATAGGAACGGTTCACTTTACAGCAAAGAGAAAACACTTCGATCGTATTTTGTGACAATTTTTGAAAGTTCTCAGTTTCGAAAAACACACCAACTCTATTCAGTTTCTTCGCTGCACCCAGGTGACGTAGAGATATTGTTACATGTCGTCGGTCCCGGGCTTACTTGTGAGTCCTGTGGATAGATTCCAGGGCAATATCTCTGCGTCACAGATAGTTTCCAAAAAGGTTTTTCATCTGGGAGCTTTTTACCTCCCCTCTCTCTCTCCCCCCCTCTCTCTCATCTTTTACTCACACCCTTCGTTCAATTTTCCACCGACCTCTCATCTAGCAGTCCTCAACTCAATCTGTTGTTCCTCTACAAAAATAGGAACGGTTCACTTTACAGCAAAGAGAAAACACTTTGATCGTATTTTGTGACAATTTTTGAAAGTTCTCAGTTTCGAAAAACACACCAACTCTTTTCAGTTTCCCTCGCTGCACCCAGGTGACGTAGAGATATTGTTACATGTCGTCGGTCCCGGGCTTACTTGTGAGTCCTGTGGATAGATTCCAGGGCAATATCTCTGCGTCACAGATAGTTTCCAAAAAGGTTTTTCATCTGGGAGCTTTTTACCTCCCTCTCTCTCTCCTCCCCCCCCCCCCCTCTCTCTCTCTTTTACTCACACCTTTCGTTCAATTTTCCACCGACCTCTCATCTAGCAGTCCTCAACTCAATCTGTTGTTCCTCTACAAAAATAGGAACGGTTAACTTTACAGCAAAGAGAAAACACTTTGATCGTATTTTGTGACAATTTTTGAAAGTTCTCAGTTTCGAAAAAACACACCAACTCTATTCAGTTTCCTCGCTGCACCCAGGTGACGTAGAGATATTGTTACATGTCGTCGGTCCCGGGCTTACTTGTGAGTCATGTGGATAGATTCCAGGCAATATCTCTGCGTCACAGATAGTTTCCAAAAAGGTTTTTCATCTGGGAGCTTTTTACCTCCCTCTTTCTCTCCCCCCCCCCCCTCTCTCTCTCTTTTACTCACACCCTTCGTTCAATTTTCCACCGACCTCTCATCTAGCAGTCCTCAACTCAATCTGTTGTTCCTCTACAAAAATAGGAACGGTTCACTTTACAGCAAAGAGAAAACACTTTGATCGTATTTTGTGACAATTTTTGAAAGTTCTCAGTTTCGAAAAACACACCAACTCTATTCAGTTTCCTCGCTGCACCCAGGTGACGTAGAGATATTGTTACATGTCGTCGGTCCCCGGGCTTACTTGTGAGTCATGTGGATAGATTCCAGGGCAATATCTTTGCGTCACAGATAGTTTCCAAAAAGGTTTTTCATCTGGGAGCTTTTTACCTCCCTCTTTCTCTCCCCCCCCCTCTCTCTCTCTTTTACTCACACCCTTCGTTCAAGTTTCACCGACCTCTCATCTAGCAGTCCTCAACTCAATCTGTTGTTCCTCTACGAAAAAGAACGGTTCACTTTACAGCAAAAAGAAAATACTTTGATCGTATTTCGTGACAATTTTTGAAAGTTCCCAATTTCGAAAAAACACATCCACTCTATTCAATTTTCTCGCTGCAATAAGTGGACGTAGAGATATTGTTACATGTCGTCGGTCCCGGGCTTACTTGTGAGTCATGTGGATAAATTCCAAGGCAATATCTCTGCCTCAGCATAATTTTTCAAACAGACTCAAACTTCATATCGATCCCCGATTAAAGTTTTCCCACCTGTAGAAGTGGCCCGCTCAATTTGACAGCTTAAGAATTTGCTACATGTGAAACACATATCATTCTCCTCTCTACTCCTCGCAGAAAGCTACACAACTTTTCGACATTCACACATATGAGCAAGAAGTGAGCTTTCCAAATATGTGTAGTGTGAACTTCCATAGAGATTCGTCATCAGTTTCGAAAGTAGCACCATAGTGACTAATTTATGAATCATCATTCTCAAAATTTCATTGTGTGGCCCGTTGAATGTGACTTGTGAATTCGAACGAGAAAGTATTCAGTAAATTTGATCAAGTTAACAATGTCAGGTTCGATACTTGTACGACGCGGACAGGATGCGATAAATTGCTAATGACCAATTCACGAACATCGTATCGATCGGCTTAGCAAGGTGCAATCATTTTCTAAACAATTTCTCTCCCTTACTTCTCTCTCAGCCGCCCTGTCTCTCCCTTCCTCTACCTTTCTGTCTCCAGCTCTCTCTTTCCTCTCTCTCTCTCTCTCTCTCTCTCTCTCTCTCTCTCTCTCTCTCTCTCTCTCTCTCTCTCTCTCTCTCCTCTCCTCTCTCTCTCTCTCTCTCTCTCGCTCTTTCTTTCCGTCTCTCTCTCTCTCTCCCTCTCTCTCTCTCCTCTCTACTCCTTTCAGCTTCTCTCTCTCTGAAAATTGATAATCGTTTGGTTTTTCCAGGCACTGTCGACGCGACGTCGGTACTCTCCGGTTTTGTGCGTAAGCTCAGGGTACGGTTTCTCTTCGTTCAAATTCACATGATTGTTTGAAACAATTTGTTTCTATCCTGAGTGAGAAAGAGAGTGAGAAAGAATGAGGCGAAGAGAGAGTGAGAAAGAATGAGGCGAAGAGAGAGTGGAAGAGAGGGAGAGAAGGGGAAGAGAAAGAGAGAGTGAAAACATTCCATCCGCGAAACTATCGCCCAATCACCGGCTCTCTTCACAGACGGCTCTTCGTACTGGCACCAGATCCAACTCGTTGCGAGCTCGCCCACACCCAGAATCATTCGATGAGTCTTTTCACCATTCTTCACCTCAATATTTCCCTCAACCTTTTTTCATGCCATCCAAACGATTTAACGGTATCGGCCCTTATTTTTCACCCCACACAAATGAGAAATTGGGACCGTAATGGAAACGATGACGAAAATATTAACCCGTTTTTTTCGAAAAACTGAGCGGTTGAAGTTTTAACATTCTGAACCAAATAAATCTGCCCGTTTTCCGAGTTTTCAATCCTGGGACAAAATATTCTTTCCAGGACAATATACATTTCGAAAACTGGAACTCTCCAAAAATCTCTTAGACTGTTCACCTGTACACACTTTTTCCTACTCTGTTCCTCAGTTTTTCGAGATACAGAAGTTTGAATCCACTAAGCCTATTTGTCAAAATAAATTCTCGAAGAGCCCGCCCTCACTGAAATTGTTCCCTCTCCTCCTCCCATATCCAAAAAATTTTCCTGGTTCGGACTCAAAATAAAATCCCCGGCTCTGGTTTCTGCTCAAAAAAGTGGATGCATAGGTGGTGTTGCGTGTCATTCTGCCCGGGCAAACTTGTAGAAGTGAGTCATGTGGCTGGATTCCATGGCATCACCTATTCGTCAAAATCAATCCTCGAAGAGCCCACCCTCACTGAAACTGTTCCCTCTCCCCCTCCCATATCCAAAAAATTTTCCTGGTTCGGACTCAAAATAAAATCCCCGGCTCTAGTTTCTGCTCAAAAAAGTGGATGCATAGGTGGTGTTGCGTGTCATTCTGCCCGGGCAAACTTGTAAAAGTGAGTCATGTGGCTGGATTCCATGGCATCACCTATTCGTCAAAATAAATTCTCGGAGAGCCCGCCCTCACTGAAATTGTTCCCTCTCCCCCTCCCATATCCAAAAAATTTTCCTGGTTCGGACTCAAAATAAAATCCCCGGCTCTGGTTTCTGCTCAAAAAAGTGGATGCATAGGTGGTGTTGCGTGTCATTCTGCCCGGGCAAACTTGTAAAAGTGAGTCATGTGGCTGGATTCCATGGCATCACCTATTCGTCAAAATCAATTCTCGAAGAGCCAACCCTCACTGAAACTGTTCCCTCTCCCCCCCATATCCAAAAATTTTCCTGGTTCGGACTCAAAATAAAATTCCCGGCTCTAGTTTCTGCTCAAAAAAGTGGATGCATAGGTGGTGTTGCGTGTCATTCTGCCCGGGCAAACTTGTAAAAGTGAGTCATGTGGCTGGATTCCATGGCATCGCCTATTCGTCAAAGTCGATATTCTCCTCACTGAAATTATTCCCTCTCGAAAACCAAAATTTCCCATAGTTGAGGGAGATGCTGCTGGGCTCAAGGTTACTGTGCTACTCTTAGCGTGCTCGCGTGTAAAGGATGGGGGTGACAATTTTAAAATTTTTGCAATCTGCTCCATCCTCGCACATTCTCATTCAATAAGTTGCGCTATATTGCAGGTCCGCGTACAAAATCAGTGTGGCAGATTGAAAAAATCATTTCCCAGTTTTTGTGCTCCTGGCATCGCGTCGACCGAGGCAGAAGCTCATGCGGAGGACAGTTCAGAATAACCCCGGACGAAATATTTAAGGAGCAACCCCGCAGTCAATTTTTTCGGTCGAAGAAAAAAGGTGCCTTAAACCTGGAACTTTCATGTCGAGGAAGAAAGAACACTGGCTCCTAATCGCAGTTGCGAATAAGAATAGCAGTTGCGGTTAATTCTCTGTCTTATCCGAAACTTTCCCTCTGGTCCCGTACTGTCATTAGAAGTACAAACTCAAATTCTCTTATTTTAGTTGCTAGATGCGGTTATCTCGTCTCTGAATAGTTGTAGTCCATTGCCCTCTCTCTCATTCTCTCTCTTACTGCACATGATATTGCCCATCGGCTCTTCTTCCTTTTCTCTCTCTCGACTAATCTATGACATCAAAACACCCAAGCGTATCGCACACAGGGTAAGCAGCATAATTTTCTTTGTATTTCATCTTTAATCATATAATTTGACGTTCATTTTAATTAAATCATTTAATCAGTAAGTTATCCTCTCTCCAACCACTCCATGCTCATCATTTTTCAATAAAATACCGAAATATCTCGTCGTGGAACGTCTTTGCTATTTTTCTTCCTATTCAGCTCGAGATATTATTCAATGGAACTCAATGCAGCGAAATTTGGAAATTTCGAAGTTCCGAAATTTTCCGGCACGCCCCTCTCCGGTTTTCGGCAATCTTGAGCACTGAACCATTGAAAAATGAGCAGTAAAATCACATTTAGAGGGTGAGAGCGGGCATCTTGTCTATGTTCCAGTTGGGCACTCTTTGTTTTTCCAAAGTTTGGGAACCTGAAAAGAAATACGCCTCCATATCGATATCGCTACTAGCTTACCTGGGGCAAATGCTGCTAGAATAGACTAGGAGAAGGTCAGTTGCGAAAGAAAATTCGGTCGGTAGTGAGATTTGAGCCAACGCGTCTTGAGCGATTGTCGTGGGGATATCGCTGTGTGCGCCGAGTTGCATGAATTTGCGCAAATCGTTTAGTAATTTCATGACAGTATTTTAGCCATTGGACAGACGCTTTTTTTCTGACTCTCGCCTTCTCGTCACACGTTTTGATCGTAAATTATACTGGGTACAATATTTCTCTCATCAGCTTGCAAATTACTCGAAAAAAGGAGTAATCACCAATTTGAGGCACGTGACTACTGGCAGTAGTGTGTGATTTGGAAGAGTTTGATCCAAATCGTCCTGTGTCAAAAGATAGAAGCGCCTGTTAGTCGCATTGGTACAAACTGGAATATCGATTTGTTCAAAGCTCAAAGCAAATGTATCGAAAATGCGTTCTCTCGGTTTTTGGAACACTATCGCAGCTTGAAAGCACAGAACTAAAATTCTAAAACCAAGAAAACGTATTCCCCTTCTTTCAGGTGTGATCGTTCGAAATGTTCACTTACACTCATATAATTCCAGGTCCGGGACAGGTGAGTCGGCACACAAAAATGCAGGCCCTGAAATTTGTTCTTCTCATTTTTTAATACATATGAGAGAGGCCGGAACGATCCCTGTAGATCAACGAAAGCTCACTCTCTGAAGTCGTGGGAGCTTCTGTGGTTGTAGTGGATGTCATCGTAGTTGTCGTCGAAGTTTGCGTTGTTGTAGACGTAGACGTTCCTAGCAAAGTTTTTACTTCATTCCACTTTTGTATACTTTATTGAGTTTGTCGAGACTTCCACAGAGTTCACAGCTGATGGAATCAGTGAGCAAAAAAATTCCGACTCTTAAAAAGTAAACACCTAGTTCGCTGCTGTACTTGTGCTCGTAGGCTCTGATGTAGTAGATGCCACAGTGGTCGTTGATGATTCTGTTTTGGTTCTATGGTTCTGTTTTCCATCATCCGATTTTTTTCCAGGAAAGTTTTGTGTTTGATAAAAGAACCTGTCCCACAGCTCTCGCTGATAGCCTGGGTGAATATCGGGAAGTTCGTGGTTGGTGATCCGGAGCCTGATTAGCAATAGCTTCCGGAGTCTTCTCGGCTCAGGTAATTGGTTGGCAGATTTTGAAGCCGGTTTTGGATGTTTGAGAAGTTGTGCTTTCGTTTTGTGCGTTTGTACGGGCCTTGGGCGAGCTTTTGTGAAAGTATGCAGCTTGGATAGCTTTGAGTTGTCTTTTGAATCAAAAAACGAACGAAGCTGATATTATTTTCATTGGAGAAGTCCAGTTTTCAACAGAAGAAACATTTCCGGAATTCTAGAAGTTGAATGAATTTCTGGCCCTGATGAAAAAGAACAAAGATGGACTTGTAGAATCCTCTGCGAGTTCACAAACGCCGTCTTTGAAGCGAAAGGAGACGCAGTTGCGCTCCTTCTGACGCTGTAAGCAGTTTTTCTATCAAAAAAGATTTAATTCAATGGAAGTTTTTTCTGGGGAGCCGATAACACTGGTTTGGACTTTCACTCACTGGACAAACCTGAAGAAAAAAGCAACGCGAGGCACAAGCTCTCTCATTGGCGACGCCTTCGCTTACTTTCAAGATTGTAGAAAAGCTCCCGACAGCATCTCCGTCATATTGATAGAGCACACCGTTCGCTGATAAACTCGTGTAATGAACTGACAGTGACTCGAATTTCACCCTTAGCCGATCGTCAACTTAGTCACACTTTCAGTTAGTACGTTTATTGCGAAAAAATTGGGTAGTTACTTTTCAGCTTCTTCCGAGAAAACTTATCACTTTCTCGAATTTCACAGAAATAGGAGCAGAAGATGAGACATGATACGGGATAAAAAACTGAAACCCAAATGATTACCATGAGCAAACACGCCATACAGTAGACTGTGTCGATTTACCCCGGGTTTACCCAAAAACAGAGAAGAATGCACCGTGCTCTGCACTTCGACCCGGAGTAAAACTGTTTAGCAAGAAAAGTGCATGGGTATAGCCACGCACAAAAAGCTTCATTTTCCATTACCCACGAATTACCCGCAAACTCGGCCTCCTTCATCCATTTTTCCATGGTAAATTGGAAGAAAAACATCATTTCTGATGTCTGGAAGAGCGCTCTTCGCATGGAATGGTTCTCGCGGTCTATCTACGTCGTCCTGTGTGAATTGCGGGTTGTTTCAGTCATTTTCACTGCGCACCCAAAAATGAAGATCTCGTTGAGCTCTACGCCTTAGTATTTTTCTCAACTCAATCCGACCATTGGAAGCGGAGTTATGATCAAACGGGTAATTCGCGGGTAAATTTGCGTGCTTACCCATTTTCCGTGCTTACCCACTCGGAGCAAGCACGGACCCAGTGCAAACTGAAATGGGTAAACTCTGTACCCGTGCAAATCGACACAGTCTACTATACAGTAATATCGGTAGTGACTTCGAGCTGGGCATAGTTCGTCACGTAATGTCTGGAGCTTTTAGTGCTAGTGCTTTCTCTTGCTCTACTGCGAGTAAGGACTGAGATCCTCATCACTTTTCCCAAAAACAGAAAGATCAGTCACATAGAAATAGGGAAATAGTGCGCTTGCTTGCTGGCTTTCACGTAGCAAAGATATCTTTGGAAAAGAAAGTCTCTCTCTCCCACTCCCATCTCTGTCTTTCTCTCTCTCTCTTTCTCTCTCTTTCTCTCTCTCTCCCTCTCTCTATCTGTCCGTCTTTTTGGATATTTTCACTGTACCACACGCCGTGAAAGAGGAAAGAGTGTAGACTTTTCTAGTGAGGCCGCTTTTGTTCTTTCTCTCTTCTGGGTTTCTTGAGTTCAAAGTCTCGTGAAACTGTGCTCCGGGAAAATTGAAGGTGCGTCCGACCAGGAAACCGGATTAGGCTCATTATGTTTTTGCTTGGCTCATCCACATACGACACATGTAACTCAATGCTGTTCTCAAAAAAAGTTCAGCGAGGACACTCTCCAAAACTATGGAAGCAAGTTGAAACAATTCCAATGTGGAGGAATTCTAATGGACCACAAACAGGAAGTCGGGCGTGAAAGCCGCGGGAGAAGAAAGAGAAATCTAACTTGAAAAAAGTTCGAACGTCCTGGATAAATGTGAGTGTAAGTTGACCAAGAAAACAAGGTAAATTGTTTATCCAAAGTTCAGTCGGGAGAGTAAGGCAGTATGTTTGGGATTATTCACAGTGCAGGAGATCAATATCGATTGGGTAAAAGCTGTTTGATTGTGAGATCGATAAACATGGAGGTAGCCAGATTCGTTTGCAGATTGGATTCAGTGAGTAGTGAGTGAAGTTATTGGCTGTTTTATTTGACTTTCTTGATCTCCACTCGAGCTGTCGATTTGGAGTGCGCCTGGAATTGTTGTGGTTTTCAGGTTTCCGGTGTTCGCTTGGGTGGAAATATCTGCTTTATGAGTTTGAAATTGTCAGTTCGACCGTGGAAGCGACGGAAATGGCTGGAATCTACTGGATAAACGGAGGTGATGAGAAGAAGGAAAGAATCGGATGGCAATTGGTTACGGTAGATGGCGAATCATTTAGAGATACTGTATGCTGCGGAGACAACTTTCTCATTAATTTATACTTCGACTGACCTCTCGATCAAACGTCGCTCTGAATCGGAAAAATGTCGAAATGTGGAAGGACATGAAGAAGCCAGCGATCATGAATGCTGGAAAGTTTATTTTTAATCATCTCCTTGCGTTTCTCTCATGATTGAGTTCTTTGCAATTTTTAAAAATTCTAGCAATCCATTCCTGTCACTGTTGGTGTTGCTTTTATCCATACTCAATTTAATTGTATTTTTGAAAAAAAAGAAAACACAAGAATTACAGTGATTTCACGAACCTGTGATGTGGTTATGAGAGTAGAATTCTTCCACCCAGTGGCCCCAAATATGTAGTGCAAAGATGCCAAATTGAGTCTGAAACGGTGTTTTTTCCAGTTTTTGCAGCTTTTCAACCCCCTTTCTCTCCGAAGCTTTGTTTCTCGACTTTTCCCGCAACAATTCGTTCCTGTTTTTCTCTCACCTTCCGTTCTCTTTCCGACAGTAGTTTTAGTTGTTTTTTTTCTCAAATTTCCGAAAAAACTCACCACACATCTGCCAAGGAGATGGGAAAGTTGTGCTGATGGCAGAATGTGTTGGGCACCGAGTGAGCCGAGCGCTGAGTACGGAAAAATTTGATTTTTCATCAAGTTTCTGCCTCTCCCACGTCGTGCTGTTTTTGGTCTGGCTCTTATACTGGACTGACTCATGAAATCCCAATTTCTGTAATTCGATCCTCTATTCCAAGTCTCATTCATCAATCGATAACTCTCTGACAATCCCGGAAAGTTCGTCTACCGTACCTGGAATGAGCCAGAGTGCGCCCCAAGCGCGACACCACATGTAGTGGTGAGAGTCGAGGTAGATTGAGGGCTTGATCTGATGAGCACACATTCACTTTCTGGCCCCCATATCTACTTACTGATTGATCACCTGCTTTTTTGTCACGACACTTCTTCTCTGACCATTTTTCGCTCACAAAAACCATCCACCTCTCCGAGTTGCGATAAACATACAATTCTCGTCATTTGATTTTCATTGGACTCTCTGGAGCTCACGATAGAATCTAAAGCTGCTCACATGGTGACTAAAAATCAGTGAAAGATGATTTTTTTCAGTTTCAACCTCTCGTTGATGGTCAGAAAAACATTACCTCGATGACAAAACTTCTCAATTCCTCGATGAATCATCTGAAATGATAAAGCTACAAATGAAACTTACAATAAGCTTGAGAATATGCTGCGGGAAGGCGAAGTGAACAAGGCCGTAGATTAGGCAGAGCGCCGCATCAGCATAGAGCGCGTTTTCGAGATAGCGAGAGCCTTTGCCCTGGGGATGGAG
>CAVOJK010000520.1:0-26989 GCA_963695495.1 Hololepta plana
GTAAAAAAAGTTATTCGACTATCACCATCGCAAATGATGATGAGAATGCGTATGTGAAGAAGTGTTGCGGTGTTTGTGACCTTCTCCATACTCTCTCTCTCCCCTCCTCTCATGCTCTCTCGCCCTCTCTCTCTCTCTCTCTCTCTCTCTAGTCCAGGCCTTAGGAGGTAGTCTCCATACTCTCTCTCTTTCTCTCTCCAGCAACCGTTCTTTTTCACTCACACATACGTACACTACTCCTAGGAAATCAAAGCTCAATCAACAGGACGCCCTATCCCACCATCTTCATCACAAACACGCGCACATGGTCTTGAGAAAAATAAAGAAAGTGGAGAACGAGAGAACAGAGCCACCAAGCAATAAATTGAAGCCGGTGAATTAGGGGAGGTTTGAAACCAGGTACTTCGAACAATACCACGATATGTGATCTTTTTTATCTGGGGGAGGAAAAGATATTGATCTAAGAAGAGAGAGAGGGAGAGAGGGAGAGGAAGAGAGACTAGAGAGAGGGGAAGAGTGAGGGGAGAAAGAGAGTGAGGAGAGAAATTAGTGTGGGGGAGGCTCTTTCGAAATCTGACTTTGACGTATAGATGATGCCATGGAATCGATTCACACAAACCCACTTTTACAAGTAAGCGTGGCCTCAACGACATAAGATAAGATAAGATTTATCGCGTATCAATCCAGCATACAAAGTATACTATGCATCATTGCCGAAGCGAAGCACTAGGATGAGCGAAATGGCTATGTCTGTTAGTGTGCAGAGTGTCATACGTACAAGAAAAAACGGTGTGAGATATGATGTGGAGAATCACAACAGCATTCTCTTCTTCGTTGAAAAAACTTGACGTTTCGTGCAGCTTCCATAACATTCTTGACATAGGCCATTGTTTTAGGAGGTACCGGAGGCGGTCCAACTCGTTTCTCCACCGGGATTCTTCGTTCAACGTTCAACGTCAACGACATGCACACCATTTATTCGTCTTATCATTGCAGCATAAAATTGAAGCCGGTGATTTAGAGGAGGTTAATTTTCTCATTCTATCTATGAATTTTCAGCTCGATTGAAGCAGTCACTTTCGAGTAACAACGTGCGGTCGATGAGGTTCATAAAACTTTTTTTTCAAAGATAGTGATGTAGTATATCAAAATGATTCAAATAATTTTCTCATTCTATCTATGAATTTTCAGCTCGATTGAAGCAGTCACTTTCGAGTAACAACGTGCAGTCGATGAGGTTCAGAAAACTTTTTTTTCAAAGATAGTGATGTAGTATATCAAAATGATCCAAATAATTTTCTCATTCTATCTATGAATTTTCAGCTCGATTGAAGAAGTCACTTTCGAGTAACAACGTGCAGTCGATGAGGTTCAGAAAACTTTTTTTTCAAAGATAGTGATGTAGTATATCAAAATGATCTAAATAATTTTCTCATTCTATCTATGAATTTTCAGCTCGATTGAAGCAGTCACTTTCGAGTAACAACGTGCAGTCGATGAGGTTCAGAAAACTTTTTTTTCAAAGATAGTGATGTAGTATATCAAAATGATCCAAATAATTTTCTCATTCTATCTATGAATTTTCAGCTCGATTGAAGCAGTCACTTTCGAGTAACAACGTGAAGTCGATGAGGTTCAGAAAACTTTTTTTTCAAAGATAGTGATGTAGTATATCAAAATGATCCAGATAATTTTCTCATTCCATCTATGAATTTTCAGCTCGATTGAAGCAGTCACTTTCGAGTACTTTTTTCTGTCTTTCTCAACTCCCAAGCCTCTCATTCTAGTTTATCTCAATCTTCTTCCCTCTCCTCTCACACGACGACAAGGTCAAGAAAACATCCAGGAGGTCTCGATTCCCCCTGGCAGATGTCACAACTATTGGAGCCAATTGTAAGAACGGCTTGCTCAATTTCGTACTTGGTTTCTTTGCTCATTTTGACCGTTACAACAATTTCGTTCAACGACAACGAAGCTTGCATGTATTGTGAACGATTTTTCTCTATAGTCGGAAGAGAGACGTATGTTCACTTGAAACATTGAAACGGCCGATTCACGTCTCACTTTCTATCGTTTGTCAGCGTGAAAGTCGGTCTACTCTCCTCCTGCTTTCAATATGAAACTAGGTTTTCATCTCTCTTGTTATCAATGGGAAATTCGGTCCTCCTTCCTCCTGCTCTCAAAATCGGTTTCTCATTATGAGAATCGGCCGTTTCGCTGTCTCAAGTGGACTGCAATTGGACAAACGGCTCTCGGCAGACTATATGTATGAACCCATGATGCTACAAACGCTTGCTTTCGAAGAGAAATTTTTTTCGGCAATGATCATTTGACGAGTCTTGGAGTAACTTGTTTTGTTTTACGAGAAATTTTGATTCTGCAATTGAAAGTGTTTCAGTTCATTTCTCAGAATGACCCTTTATCCAATGACTTGCCACTCCGGCGATGACCTCGGGAGTCTCGTACAAAGCGGTGACGAAGAATTTCTAAGCCTCTCTGAAATTCGTCAAGGTGGGCTTGTGCAGTTTCCGTTGCCTAATTTCAAACTCTTTCCTATTCGGGTTGTTCTCAGAACTTGCAAAGCGCAGAATCACCGAAGGCAGTGCATTCTCTATCGTACTGAACGATTTCAAGCACACTTCGAGGTGCAGAAAAGATGAGGAGATACTCCCTTCAGTTTTGGTTAGTTTACTGGATTTTTTCTATTATGCATACATGAGATGATCCCTATCCCAGGTGTATGGTTAGTAGGCCTCAGGTGTAGTGTTCCCAGCTCGTGCTATAAATACAAATACTCTCAATTGATACTTCTCCGTTGGTCAAGAAATACACGAACAGTTTTTTTCTATCAAATAAACTTGTGCTACCTTCCCTAGCGCAAACTCATTCTATCTCTGGATACAGCCTCAAGTCCAATATTTGGCAGAGTGGTCACGCGCTGTTCGTGTTTGAAAAACTTCAGATTAGATTTGAAGGTTTCACCACTGTTGTGTTTTTTTCGGGCGCAGGGACTCTTTCGGCATTTCCAGTAGGGTTTCTAATTCAAGTACTGTTTCGAGTACTCATTCAAGTACTTGAAGATGGAAGCCATGTTTCACTTGAATTGAACGAGGAATGCATTAAATCAGTTCAAGTACTTGAATGAGTACTTGAAAAAGTACTTGAATTAGGAACCCTAATTTTCAGTGCGGGCGACCAAGATGTGCAGAATGGAAAGAGCTCGTGTATTCTCACAATCCGTTCTGTTGCCACAAATATCAGAGTTAGTCCTTAGACACTACACACTTAATTGTGCAACTTTGAAGTCTCGTTTTCTTTTTTTTTCATGGGGAAACTTTTCCACTGGAACAGACTGTTTTGTTGGAAAAAATCAACGTAGTACTTTTGCAAAGTGATGTCGCACAATAGTGCGTGACTATAAGTGTTTCGCATTTCGTTCATCAACCGACTAGAAAAAAGACAGAAAGAATTTGGTCCTTACATTAGTTGAAATCTTGGCTATATTCAGTTATCCGTACGTCGAAACTACTGTAAACCAATGAAGTCTGCACGTGCGGATAATGGCACCATGCGAAAAACTGAATACAGCCGAAATCTTTGTTTTCAGCAGTTGCATGTCAAGCCGTCAGCTTGATCAATTCTCACCTCATGGACTGTGGAGTTTGTCCAATTTGTCCAATTTGTAAATTTTTGAATGAGAATGTGAGTTCTACCCTGCTTGTTTTCATTTTTGTTATTTTTCCGGTGCGTACTATACTTTACAATGCCGAATGTGCACCCTATCCTTCCTACATCGGTTCTTTTCCAGCTGAAGCAAAATCCGCGAGAAGGAAGAAACTACGAAAACTTGGAAGAGCCGTGCTGTGAGTTATTATACGGAATGTGATGGGATTTTGAAGAGGCTTTCTGAGCTGAGAAAACAGTTTTTCCATATCCAAGGAATGCAATGAGATTGTTGAATTGTTGCGAAAAGTGCATTGGATCGCACAAATTTTTTTCTTTTAAAACCTGTTGCACGCTGTTTCTCGATTTGTATCTCTCCGCCGACTTTGTTTACCTATCATCAAGCGGTTGGAATCAAATTCATCGAAATCGAGAGATTGTTTCAACGGATCCGAGAATAAAGGCACTTGAAACTGATCAACGGTGTCCACCTGCGGCTCACAATTAGGAGAGGAAGGCACCCCTGGGTTCATGGAATCAGTCAATCAGGTGCAAGGATAAGCGACAGATCTCCTACCGATATTGTGAAGAGAAAGCAATGTATCCTGCAGCAGTACTGTGAAATTAAAAAAGCTTGTAAGTTATTTCGATCTCTCGGAGTACAGAAACCTGTAATGTAGCTTGTAACTCCAACAAGACTTGGAGAATCTGAAACATCGTGCATCATTTACGTAACGTCCAGTTCACTCTGTCAGTCTTCTCGAAAAGACAGACTGATGTGTCCTGTTCATGCACGTTATGGAAGTCAAATCACATGAAGCCTCATCTGTAGTGCCAGATGGCTTGAACGACGAGCAAGCAAGCGGAAGAGTGAACTGGACGCTGCTTAGACTGGTACACTACGTACCAGGTTTTCGAAGAACAATACGGTAACAACAGTTTTCTCCGTGATGTCGTCCGATTAAAAACAGCGATAACTAAATAAAAGGAGACATTTTCAGTGTTGTGTAATAGCTCTACAAACGGAGAGAGCAATAGGCTTGCGGTCATACGACATTCCTTGTGGTGCGTGCGTGACTCGATTCACAACTGCCAGTATAGAGTGAGTCGTTTTTTAAAGTGGTTGACTCATCATACATACCAATTATGATGAGGCTCTGAGACGAGTAACCAAGTTGTTAAAGGAGGAATCATACCGTAATCTCACAGCTGAACATTGTTGTGCATAATGCGGAGCGTTATGTAATTTAGCAGATTGAGCACACCAAAGTGTCAATCTGCCGAACGGAACGATTTGGTGTTTCAATAAGCCAAATGACATAACGCTCCGCGTTACGCCCAACAATGTTCAGCAGTTAGACTACGATCGGTATGATCCCTCCTTTAATCTCTGCCGTTCCATTCCGAAACGAAAGGTAAACACAAACAAATGATCAGCTGGATATTTTCGTTCGTGTATGATAGCCCACCTTTTCGGCGTTTGTTCAAACGACTTTTTCGTTATTCAACGAATGACTCGCGTGTGCAAATGTGTATATAATTCCGGAGTTCTCTCTTTCCAGTGCGACAGTAAGTGGTGCAAACGGTCGCAAGTTTTTACAGTGCTGCATTTGAGGTTAAAACAACCTGAGCGTATCTATAGCGTCGGTGAGTGCCCATAGCCGAGGGCTGAGAGGAAAGTTTGAGCTGGGTCTAAGTGAGAACGACTGCTTAGATGGGAGGCCAGAGAAGTGAAGTCTAAACGGTGGGACAGTTTAACGAGTCGAATTTTTTACCTCAGCCCCGGACAATACTAGGTCAGATGCGCACAGTGTACCACCAGCACAGCCATCTTCGCTCGCTGAATTAAATGCCATCAGATCATCCCGATTATTACCTCAAGCAACTGCTAGACTATCTCGATGACAATTACACTGGCGGTAGAAGCTACACTGCTACACATATCAGTAGTGAGGTAAGTGGATCATTTCACAGCCAAAATACGTGAGGGACCACGAAGATAGTCATGACATCTACGCATATTTAGCCAGACGAGGTTACGGCGCTATACCATAGTTCACTTGTGCCATAGTACCACATTGCTGGCTGGTTAAATCGTTGTTTTGATAATTCAAGTTTTCAGTCATTTTGGATAGGTACAGTAATCGCAGTCTTTGTTAGGTTTACTGGAGTGTAATGTATGTGTCACATCCGGTTTGTGAGACCTTGTGAGAAAGAAATTAGTGGAAACTTGCGAGTATGGTACCAGAGAGCCATGAACGCTCAAGCGTCTGTGTACTGAACATAGAGTATAGTTAATAATAATAAGTTTATCACAAGATGGCAGTGTTATAATTGAAATACATTGGAAGTGAAAGTGATAAGTAACTCATGCATAACCGGATGCAATGAGATCTATACTATATATAAAGGAGCTGTTTGTGTGTTCGTTTGTAAGGTCCATCCCACTATGAGTGGGGCTTCCCCAAGGGGTTCCACTGATTCGTGTTTGGCGCCAAAAGATGCCCCCAGGGTATGCGCATCCGACTGCAATTGAAGTTTGGCGCCAGGTCAATCAGACGTCAGACGCCAAGCAGCGGAATAGTGACTGGAGCAGACTCGGAATTAGAGAAATAAAGGGAAAGCCGATATTTGTACCTAATTTCAGTACTCTAGAATGTTCTATTTTGTACTTTGATAGTACAAGATGTCTCGCGAATATTCTGGAAGGAAATCCAAAGTACAACTCTATGAAAACTGTAACATGCTGAACTCTTGCGACGCCTCCAGGCGGCGCAGCCTCATCTTGTGAAAAGATAAAGGGATAAAATACTATATCATATTAGTGTTTGATTAAAAAACTAAATGATGGTTCTAGTACCCCAACCAAAAACAACTTCATTCAGAATCAACTCAACTATCTAATCCACATAGCGTGCTCTCGGTTACGCGGCAGCTATGTAAAAATGCGCGGAGCTACTGGTTAGTAGGGTTTCTAATTCAAGTACTTTTTCAAGTACTCATTCAAGTACTTGAAGATGAAAGCCATGTTTCAAGTCTGAAACACTCGAAATTAACGAGAAATGCATCAAATCAGTTCATGTACTTGAATGAGTACTTGAAAAAGTACTTGAATTAGGAACCGTACTGGTTAGTATTTCTACTGCCTCAATTTTTCTGAATATCAACTGACATTTAACAGTCCACTCTTAGGAGTTACGCTGCTTTCATGAAAAATACTCACAATATTTCATTCCTCAGTGACATTTACTGTGACCGTTTCACTGTGCCACTTCTGAATGGAAACTATTCACGAAAATACAAAAATGCATCAAATTTATATTGTTTTCAGGCGAAGTCAAAACTGTTAATCAGAAAGTCACAAAAGATGCACTATATAAAAGTAAGTGAATTTTCTTGTCAGAGTATTTAGATGCGGGCTCTAGTCCAAACAAAAGCAGCGTGATTTAGAAGACGAGAAAAACCAGTTTTTTTATAGCCAATAGCAATGAGCTACTTTGAATCGCCAGGAGGAATGCAATGAGATTGTATAACTGAAATTTGACCACTGCTTCTGGAAAAAACACCAGTTTGCCACTTTTGAAGATGCGCTGTCTATGTTTGGACTGAAACTATGACTTTGACTTCAGTAATAGACCTGTTCATCAATCGTTCTTGAGTCATGAGCTACTTTCTCTCATTTGGAGCCTCCGACTGTTATTGTGCTCAAGTGTGAAAATCCTGAATGATCTCGTTTACAGAAGTTCTTGAAAACAGCAAGAAGAAGCTTGAACTGGCTCGTTTTATTCGCGTAATGACTGACTTCCAGTGTGCTCGTGTTAGTTACCCTCAAAATTTCACAAACCATTCCCCGCTGATTCACACATCCCACATTCTACCAGTACTGTAGTCTCTTACTAGTGTTACGAGTGTCTTCTTGTGAGGGAGCAAAAATAACTGCTTCTCTGGGAAGTATAAACTTCTCGATCGGGCAAAAAGACTCGTCGATCATTATTCGAGAGCGGATGATGGCGGTAGCAAAAAAAATGTTTTTCAGAATTCGGGCGAGTGGATCGAGGAAGGTACGCAATTTTTTGAGGCGTTGCAACACCACACCACTTGTATTGAACTTCATTGTAAAGGTCAGTGTACTTTGGGTGACAACTGTTTTTGAAAAGGATGTTTGTGGGTTCTGAAACTGAGCGTTTTTTCATTTTTTCAGGGGCTGTTGCTGACGAAAAACCTTACTACAGAACTTGATTGTTTTTGATTCATTTATATTCCGCTCCATTCTCTGAGCGTAAATCCATGTAAAAAAAGCCCGCCATGCTTATGCTAGCTATATTTATATTTATATTTATAAATTTGAATTAATTGCAGTGCCATACTGTATAGACATCACAGAGGTGCAATCCCATATGGACAACTGTGCCAACATTGGCTGTTGCGTATGCGAAACTATTGTTGCTTGCAGAGTGAGTGAAATTTGACAGTTCCATCGGAGAAATTGAAAGCCATTCAAAACACTGTTCTCTTCTGCTTTCCTTTGGTTTTCCGAGAAGTATGATCTCCCATCTTCTGCACATCTTGGGCGACCTGCAAACAACATTTCATGTGAGAGAAATGACTATCTGGGAATTTGAACGTATGTATGCAAGCAGTCTGAATGAGCAACAAGCATCTTTTCTTTTCAGAACGAGAACGAACATTTAATCTGCCCCTGTAAATGGCAGCTCATCGATTATATCTGAGGATCGGAACATGATTGTGCCCACGTTTCACTCAATATATCTGGGCTTCTCGACTTTTGGACTTGTGATTGCCAGACGATGGTTTTGCTTGCATCATACTCTGTCCATCTGCTACTGAAGTAATCACTGTCTCATTTTTGCCTACGCCCATACGACAAGACACACTTTTGAAACTATAATAAACCGTGTAAATGCGAGTTACGGGCCGTCCGTAGAGATCAACATACCCTAGTGAACTCTTGCACGAACTGATTGAATAAAGTCTCATTCCATGTTTCTTTTGTCTATCATACTTCACCATTTTTCACCTTTTGTTTTTTTTCGCATGAAAGCAAACAGGTAGAAGATTCTTTATTTCTGAAAACAAAGATGATAAAAAAATAAGACGCCATTGTTCGAACGTAGTGCGATTATAGGTAAAATATCGACATGTAGAATCGAAAAAACAAAAAATCTTTGCTTGCTGAAAAAAGTTTTCAAGTGGCTAGTTAGAGCAATCCGAGAAAAGAAATTTGAACATTTTGAGACCCGAGTCGTAGTGAATTACAGATCAAAATACAAATCGAACCATTGGTTTGCTAATTCACACATCGTGCACACAATCCATGCCACAAGTCCTCCACGTCGCCCTCTCCCGTTCTCAGTTTTTCTCCATTGAGCCCACTGGCACTTGGAATCAATTATCACCAAACTTGATGAAAATTTCAGAGTAGATAGAGTTGGATGTTCTCTACATCAAGTGTGTCAAATTCCTGTGTAAAATTCCTCTTATAAGGTTTTTGACATAAATGTCAAAAAACGGTTCGGGTTGCACAGTCTTTAACCAGCTTTTCTCCGTGTGCTTTTCAACTCGTCAAACTGAGACGTCTCAGAGTTATCACTCTCTGTAATTTCATTTTCTATACAGAGAGAAGCCTTAAGAATTAGCTGGGAGTTTTCGGGTGGAGTAGTATGATTCACTACCTCAGAATCATCGTGATGAAGTTCGGAGTCTTTATTCTCTACGTCCGCAAAGTTCTTCCCAGAGTCTTATCAAGCACCTAACCACCAATAAAAGTTACGCTCAGTAAATGATTAGTGATGTCACTCTCATTTTAGGTTGTTCTGTTTGGATGTTATGTCATATTAGTAAAACTATAGTTGCTAATTTTTTTAAATACCAGAGAGTCGCACATTTCTCTATCTTCTTCCCACTCTTTGTCTCACACTCCATTTCCTCTCATTACTCTACCTGTTTATGCTCTCCCCTCTTTCTCTCGGGCTGTTAGTTTCACACGACGACAAGGTCAAGAGAAGAGCCAGAAGGTCTCGGTTCCCCCTGGCAGAAAATGTCTGCTCTCTCCCATAATCAATTTTGTAAAGTCGCAAAGTCGTTTGTTTCTTGCGTGTAACTACTATTTTAAAATTGATAGTATCTATTGAATAAGCTTTTTTCATTTTCCAGAATAGCCTCATATCAAATGTTGTGCCACTCCGGCGATGATCATGGCACTTTCGTGGTTAGCGGTGACGAAGAATTTCTGAGCCTCTCTGAAGTTCGTCAAGGTCAGTTTGGGCATCTCTCGTAATCCATGCGAGCACAGTCAATAACTGCCCAAGAATTTCGCATCAAGTCATATTTTTAACAACTGTGGATACTCACTATAGTCGGGGGCTGAGAGGAAAGATGGAGTTGGGTCAAAGCGTCGCGGTAAGCACGTCGCGGTCGGGTGTGAGAACAAGGAAAGAAAGAAGAGAACCCAGAGAAGCAAACTCTAAGCAGTGGAAGTCTTTACAGTACCTCGCATTTCCTCTCAGCCCCCGACTGTTTTCACATTAGAGCAGTTTTCTAATTTATCACACAAAGATCAGGATCAAATCTACATCATTCCCACTGGAGTGATCCACTAGGCAGCTGGATCATAAGAGCTCTTTCCTTTTCTACTCATCTCCATCTCCGTCCGAAAAGATTGAATAAATCTTTTTGCAAGAAAAGCGTCTTGTACAAATGGCGTGATCATTTATGAACAAGATTAGGCTGCGCCGCCTCGAGGCGTCGCAAGAGTTCGAAGAGTTACACTTTTTGATAGAGTTGTACTTTCGATTTCCTTCTAGAATACTCGCGAAACATCTTGTACTATCGAAGTACACAATGGAACATTCTAGAGTACTGGAATTGGGTACAAATATCGGCTTCTCCCCTCTTTCTCAATTTCCGAGTCCGCTCCAGTCACTATTCCGCTGTCCAGCGTTTGGCGCCAGAGAGCGCTGGCGCCAAGCCGGAACCGCAGAGGTGAGCGCACACCCTGGGGGCATCTATCAGCACGTATCACTTATCAGTGTAGCTCCTGGGGGAGTCTCCACTCATAGTGGCTGGAGCATTACACACGAACACAAATACAAACACACAGCTCCTTTATATATAGTATGGATCCCTATTTTCGCTTTGGAGTACTTGAAGATGGAAGCCTTGTTATTTACAAGTCTGGAACACTTGAAATAAGCGAAAAATGAATCAAATATCTTCACGTACTTGAAACAGTACTTGAATTAGAATCTCTAAAGAGGAATAGCGGACTTGATTATATTCGAGGTAGGAAGCTCTTTTGCAGCTCTGTCGAGTGGCACAATCAGCAAAGACAGTGCATTTTCGATTGTAATGAACGATTTCAAGCACATTCGGAGATGCAGAGAAGATGAGATAACGTTTCCTCCGGTGTTGGTAAGCACTGCTTTTTCTGTTTTATCTGGTCATGAAACCCAAAATCATACCGAATGACTCTGAAGTGGTGCCATGGGTGCTTCTTCCCAGCTGTTCATGACCAATCCAGAAATGGTTTAGATCTCGTTACAGATCTGATGTGACCCAGTAGCCCACGCGTGGTACCAAGTTGGGGTCATTTGTTACCATTTTTAAACTCTCTGGGAGTTTGTGTTTAGGAAACTTCAATGTGGAATGCTTCGGCACTTTTCCAATGTATCGTTTGTGTGGATGAATTTTCTCGGTTATTTCAGTGCGGGCGACCACGATGCGCGGATTGGAAAGAGCTTGTGTATTCTCACAATCCCTCTTGTTGCCACAAAAACCAGAGTGAGTTTTTCAAAGAAGCTGAGCGCCTCACCATGAGTATTTTTCCCAGTAGTTGCATGCAAAACCGTCAGCTTCATAAATGATCACCGCGCAGTCTGTGGATCTTGCGAAATATGCAAATTTTTGAATGAGAATGTGAGTTTTTCTGCTTATTCCCAGTTTTTTCTCTTTCCATTTCTGTGCTCCCGAGCATGCCTAGGTTTGTAGTGTTATGGCCGGAAGAAAAGTGTAGGACGTGACTATAGAGTGCCGTAGTCCAATCGCAGTCCTACAAAAACACGATGCCAAGCTTATTAGTATCTCACTCCCTCCTGCTGTCGATGTTCAAATATCCGGTCGACAATACATGCAGCACCGTTTGTAACACGTACACTTCTTTTTTCCAACTACTTTTTCAGCTGAGGCAAAATCCAAGAGAAGGAAGGAACTACGAGAACATGGAAGAACCACAACAAAGTGAGTTTTTTCCAGCGGTGCTCCAATGAGTTTTGGAGGGGGTGAGTGGATAATTGAGAATGTCTGTCATTGTTTCTCGCCTCCGTAATTCGACTCTAACTGCGTTCAAACTGACCTGAATATCATACAAGCAGCTGCCCGGACTGAAGATGGATCTTGCACAACTTTGATGAGAAGGAAAAATATTGGCCCTGCGCTATGTATTCTGCAGCAATATTGCGAAGAGAAAAGACTTGGTGAGTCTCATGAGTTGATTATGTTTGATACTGGGTACTAACTGGGGAAGTCCTCAACTTCACGGTGAATCTGTGAAACGAGAACTATACCGTTGGATAGAGCGTATTCAATTACTCATTGTGCAACCTTCAAAAAGTTCTCACCTGATCATTGTTGAGGTATACGACCTACGCTTCTCTAGCCCCGTGTTTGACCTTTTTCCGTGATGAGAGAAATTGAAATTCGTTTATGGTGTAGGTCTCGCTTTACAGATTCATCGTAAGGTTGAGGACTTACCTGGTAAGGGGACTACGAGATAATTAGAGTGAACAAATTTCAGTGGTTTCTGTCAGCTCCGGGAGCGACGAGATGTGTCGTCTCTGGCGCATACGACACGGTTTGTGGTGTGCGCGTGACTCGCTACGCAACGCCCAGTATACTGTGAGTCGTTTATGAAATGGTTATTCGTCAGGGTAGAAGGGTAAAGGGTAAAGTCCACCGGAATCTAGAGATTTCCTCTGCCGGGGCTCACCGGTTTGGCCGGCTTCTGTGACATAAAGCCACTTGGGACTACGCCCCCTCATTCGTCAGGGGCTATCAGTTTGACCCTACTATTGAACACTGTTCATACTTTGCTTCTTCGCGCTCTCTTCTTTGAAATTGTTCTCACACATGATCGCGACGCGCTTATCGTTGACCCAGCTCTAACTTTTCTCTCAGCCCTCGACTATAGTTCTATCAACGATACAGCCAACTCTTTCCGAGTCTTTATCCAAACGCGTGATAGATAGATTCATAAAATCATAGCATTCTCTCATAGACCCAATACCACGTAAGTATACCATTGACCACTTCTCATACCTCTCACAACTCTCCGTGATAAACAAATGATTATTATTACCGATTATCATAAGGTTGTTGCACAAGTTTGTCTGCAAACAAGTTACTTGCACTGAACCTTCATTAAAATTCAAGAGGTTTTCATTTTCAGTGCAACACATCTTGGTGCGCACGCACGAGAGCTTTTACAGTGCTGCTTTTGAAGCTTCACCAACCTGAGCGCGTGTATAGCTCCGGTGAGTGTCAAGTAATAACATGCTTAAAAATATGGGTATAAGATTTATAATTAATTTATAATTTATAATTTTAATTAATTATTTTATATTAATTTATAATTTTAATATTTTTTTAATTTATTCATATAAGATTTCAAAGATTTCAAAGTCCTGTAGCGCACACGGCATTTCAGAACAATTGTATAGTCGGCCGAGAGCCGTATGTCCAATTGCAGTCCACTTGAGACAGCGAAACGGCCGATTCGAATGATGAAAAACTGATTTTCATATTGATAGCAGACGGAAGGGAGACCGATTTTCACATTGAGAGCAGAAGAAATGGAAACCGAGTTTCACGTTGAGAGAAGGAAGAGCGTGGACCGATTCTCACGCTGAGAGACACTAAAAAGTGAGACGTGGATCGGCCGTTTCGCTGTTTCAAGTGGACTGCAATTGGACATACGGCTCTCGGTCGACCATAGAACACTAATCGAGCGGCTTTGCCGTATCGTCACTAGTGTTTGTGAAACGATACACCAGTTTCGAAGCAACGCGAAACGAAGCTTCGATTAACTCTCAAACGTTTGCACTTTAGGTTTCGAAGCTTCGTTTGGCCACAGAGAACGAAGTCTCTGTTTCGTTCGAGACGTTTCGAAACATAGACCCTGTTTTTTTTTGTCTGTTCTGATCCAAGGAACTGAAAAGAGAAACTGCCGTTGGGTCCGATAGTACTTGGAACAATCGATTGAAAGAGTAGTTCTGCACTCTCCACTTGCCGGTGGACTCCGAAACTTCTTCCACTCTGAACGGGGAAAAGCCGGTCTATGTTTCGAAACGTCTCGAACGAAACAGAGACTTCGTTTTCTGTGGCCAAACGAAGCTTCGAAACCTGGAGTGCAACGGAACTGCAATTTCGATTGTCTCGAATCTGTTTCGAAGTCTCGTTTCACGAACACTAATCGTCACTCATTGGGACTATCGAGTCTCTTTTTGAGAAATGGAGTAATAGGCCCCCATTCAGAATTAAAATTTCTCGAAAACGAGTTTGTACCTATGTCTTGGAGGCGCAAAGAGTTGCGGTTATCTCGTCTCTAAAGAAAAGCAATTTTCTCACCATCAGATCATCCGGATTTTGCTCATAAGCAACTGTTCGACTACCTCGAGAGTAATTACACTGGTGGTAGAAGCTTTACCGCTATGATAATGAGTAGTGAGGTCAGTCAATTTCGAAAACATTTTCTCAAAAGAGGAATCATATCGCTCGTAATCTCACAGCTAAACATTGTTGTGCATAACGCGGAGCGTTATGTAGTTTAGCAGATTAGGCACACCAAATTGTCAAACTGCTGAGCGGAACATTTTGGTGTGTCAATCTGCTAAATGACATAACGCTCCGCGTTATTTTATTTATTTATTTAATTTATTTATTTTTTAGTTGTGAACAACAATGTTTAGCTGTGAGATTACGATCGGTATGATTCCTCCTTTAAAGTTGTTTTCGAAACATGATCTCGGATTACGGATTACTGGATCACACGGCAGTAATTCCTTTGATATTGAGGAGAACTTGGTGAAAAATTTTAAACTTTAGCCAGTAAACCGATCAAGCGCTGAACTGCGCGAAAATTTGCTCTCTTGTGTTTTCGCCCCCACTCTACTCTGGTATTCTATCCTGCGCTTTAGAAGCGCACGTTCATGAATCGACGCTTCCCAGCCGACGCTTCCCAGCCGCTCAAGCTCATCCTGCGCTGAAACTCAGCGGCAAAAGAATCAGCGGCGCTTTAGAGCGCAAGACTGATCCTGCGCTTTAGAAGCGCAGGAAAGAGTTATCTTGCGCTGGTTCGACGCTCCCAACTGTACAGACCCTAGCTATGTTTATTAGCCGCGTACTGTAAGGCGTACTTCTGAGTGACCCAACCATACTTTATTTTTTCTTCGAACTGTACCCCTCTGGCAGGGAATGCCTTTTTTTAATGAATTTTTCCTCTCGAGAGGACTTGTTTCCACTCGATCGTATCTGATCGTGATTCATGAAAGAAATCGTGTGAGCGAAGGGGGGACGGTAAAATGATTCTATGAACGCGAGGGAAGCGCAGGATGAGAGCGTCCTTTCAGCGTTGATAGAATACATTTCCCCTGCGCTTGTACAAGCGCTTTTTTAGCACTAATCGTAGAGAAAGCGTCTCTAAAGCGCAGGATAAAATACCAGAGCAGGTTTGGAGAAATATCCCTGTTTCTGATATCTCTTTGAAATACATAAAAGCTCTATTTCACCGTAATTTCACTACGACTAGAGTCACAAAAAATTCGAAATTATCGATTCAGCATCAACTGAACTATCTTGTGCATCTAGCTTGTGCTCGATATCGTGGCAGCTATACGAAAACTTCTGTGCATACTGGTTAGTATTTTTACTGTACTGTATTCATCTTTGTTTTCCTTACTCTCATGAGTTTTTATCAACAATGGAAGTATTCAGATTAAAAAAAGTTGGGTGCGGGAGCTACTAGCCTGTGCAAATTTCTTGTGTTTCGCGTCAATTTGCATATTGATTCATATCTGGAACAGTGGTACAAGGATCCAGTTTGAAATTTTTTTTCTCAGGTGAAGCCTCCACCGCACTCGCTAACCAGAAAATTACTAAAGACGCACTATATGAAAGTGAGTTGATGGTTTATAATATACAGATGCGGGCTGTGAGACGTCGGTTTGTGCAGACTAGTCTTACAAAACGGGGCGCAACAAAAGCTTCCCACTTTTAATTTACTCGGTTTGTTTCGTGAGCACGTTTCCCCGTGTTTTTTTACACGAGACAGGGGAGGTAGTGATTTAAACTTGAACGCGCGGAAAAATCAACCAAACGCTGCAAAGTTTCAAAGCACATCTGATAAGCCAAAATTGCATTTCTCTCATTTATCATTTTGCAGAAGTTTCCAAAGGCACCGAAGCGAAGCTTCAACTGACTCACTTTGTTCGCGCAATGACCATTTTTCAGTGTGCTCGTGTCAGTCATCTTCTCAATTTTATTAACCTGTCATGGGACAACTTGTACGATTTGCGCCAAAATTGGGATACCACTTGTTCATGAAACAGCCTCAGATCCTGTTTCATTATCCCACGCTGGCCTTCCCTAACATGTCGTACTATTTCAGAACCTCGAATTTGGTTTGCCGGGGAGTCATTCATTCCAACTGACGAT
The DNA here is from genome assembly GCA_963695495.1 of Hololepta plana. Taxonomy (NCBI): domain Eukaryota; kingdom Metazoa; phylum Arthropoda; class Insecta; order Coleoptera; family Histeridae; genus Hololepta; species Hololepta plana. The sequence goes on from CAVOJK010000520.1 coordinate 16,390, forward strand.
AGATAAATTTCAGAACTCGGGCGAGTGGATTGAGGAAGGTTCGCTATTTTTTGACGCGCTGCACATAACACATTGTGTGTAGAATTTCGCTGTAAAGGTCAGTGCTTGGTATTCAAAAGGGAACTTCGCATTGTGGAGGAAAAGGAAACACCTCGGTTCAACAGATAGGCTGTTCGTAAATAATGCGCCGGCGCAAAAATTCAGGCTTCGAAATACAATCGTTTTAGCTCCGTTCGATTCTTTGATGAAAACCATTGCAGTACCATTTTGTTGTGAGATCACTGAGGTGCTCTCTCATATGGACTGGTGTGTCAATATTGGCTGTTGCGTTTGCGAGCTGATTGTCAATATCAGAGTGAGTGAGCCTTGAAAGAATTATACCGTCATGAAATTACTTCACGATTTGCGCAAAAAACTGCAACTCAAATGGTCTCTCAAAGAGCGAGTTACTGTAACGAAGCGCAAAGTGGTATAAACTACTCCGCGCTGAAACTCGCTTAGAATTCAATTTCGAGTTTCGATTGCAATTGATGGAATGTAGATCACTGGAATTCTCAACGTTTGAATTGTGACAGAACTCAATGTGTTCAGAATGGAGCGAGGTGGGCTCCGAGTTGCATGAATTTGCGCAAATCGTTCAGTTATTTCAAGACGGTATTATATAACAAAAGGATTCAGTTTCTTTTGCAGAACGAGAGCGAAGAGTCAATGTGCCCTTGCCGATGGCACACTGGAGACTATTTCTACAGTGTGAACTGAAAAACTCGTTATTTTGTGCGCGAAAACAATCCGAGAGAATTTGTGCAACTGAAATTTGCGCCAGTCAGACGTTCATTGAAAATAAAATGATCAATCTGCGCCTCTCACGGAAAACGCTTGAAAAATATGTATCTTCGTTCATATTCTCGCCTTTGAAGAAGAATAAAAACGTTCAGACAATGAAACTTGTTCTGTGTACACGTATTAGTGTTTCAGAATCTGAAACGTGATGTACTGGTCTAAGCACCGTCCTATTTACTTGGTCTGTCTTTTTGAAAGACAGACTGGTGTGTGCTCTTCTCACACAACTCGAGTTCATGTCAGGAAGTCACATGAAACAACATGTGAAGTGACTGAAGAAGTGAACCGGACGCTGTTTAGACCGGCACACCACGTTTCAGATTCTGAAATACTAATACCAGGCTCGTCGCAAATGCAGTATACCAAGCGCAATTGACTTGAGACAGCGCGACGGCCCCATCAAAGTTGACGCTGGAATGCTCATCGTCATTTTAAGAAGAGCTCACAAGAGCTCACTTGTCAGACACGGAGCCTCTCACATTTCTCTTCTCTTATTACTGAGAGATGGTGGGTATTGAGTTACAGTCCGAGATGGTCCACTTTCCTTCTCCAGTTCTGGAGTTCAGTCTGCTGAACAATTTCAGTTTTTTCACTGTTGGGATTCTGATTGATTTCGGCTGAACTCTCAAACATTCGTATCGAAAAGCCTCTGGTCACAGAGGAGCTAGGGCTAGTGGAAGCCTGACTAAATCGTACTTCAATTCAATACTCGCCGTCTCCCAATAATACGTACACCCTATGCCTCAAACTCCAATCTCGCTCATTATTATAATTATCGATTTCTTCTCCTCTCCCCGCTCTCTTTCTTGTGATGTAGCTCTCACACGACGACAAGGTCAAGAAAAACAGACGCCTCGATCTCCCCTGGCAGAGTTCGTCACTATTTATCCAGCAATGAAATTCAGCTCTCGTCAATCGATGTCGAGCTCGCAAAAGCAATGGGGAAGGAGCAGGAGCGTCGAGGACATGAACTTCCCTGATATCACTATCGATGGCAAGGAGATGGAGCAAGAATCGCGTTGCTTAGCCCATTTTTCAGAGATGTACCTTTGTTTTTGATCTTGCCTTTGAAGGAGAATAAAAACGTTTACACAATAATTTTTTTCTGTGTAAACAAACCATGTTCCTGAACAGTTCAGTTTCACGTGAGAATCGGCCGTAACGCTCTCTCAAAAAACTACAAATTGACATACGGTTCTCAGCCGACTACACAAACACAAATATTATACACAACCCAACATCTTTGGTATTTGAAAACTATGAGTGAACTCAAGCTCTACAGCAGGTTTGCTTGCGGTGTTTTTCCATGAAACTTTTCTTCGAGATTCTATTCCAGATTTTTCTCATTGTCAAAACAAAAACAGGACATTCTCACTAAACCTTGCCTAATGGTGAGGTATTCAGTTCATTTATTTTGGGACACATCTTTATGCCTCACACTTCATTCTCGCTCATTATTCCTACTTCATCTCTCCTCTCTCTCGTGAGGTACACACGACGACGAGGTCAAAAGAAAAACAGAGGTCTCACTTCCCCCCTGGCAGAGGTCGCCACTAGCAAGGAATGAACTGCCTTGCTTACTTTTATAATCAATCCGGTTTCTCGTTGTTGATCGTTACTAAAGTCCAGATCATCGTTACTAAAACGTTTCCTTTCTGATGCAACGATTTTTAACGCAACCTCTCTGAAATTGCGAGTTGTTGTTATACGTTACTTTCAAATATAGTTTTGAGCAAGTCAACATAGACTTGGATACAGCCGAATATTATGAGGGAAGGGGTAAGAATGAGAGGGAAGCGGGCTTGCTGATCAGTGATCACTGTTTAGTACTCTCTCTCACACAATGAGTTTTTTTTCCTTTTGGGATAATCTCACATCCGACAGCGAACAATGTATACTTTACAGTTCCGATAGCCAACTTCTTTTGATAGTCATGAGTTTGAGGAGCCTCGAACTATCTTACTTTTTGCGTAAAACTCCTATTATATCATTGTCAAAACAATCTATGAGCTATGAATCACTCTATAGAATCCTCCCATCTAATGTCGTGCCACTCCGACGATGACCTCGGCATTCCAGTGCAAAACAATGACACAGAATTGCTGAGACTCTCTGAAGGTCAGTTTGTGCACTTCTCGTAATTTATGCATGTACATGTAGCCATAATTCGCACTAATTTGTATCATAGAACTTTCACATTTTCGGGCTTAAACTTGGGACCGTAGACCGGCCAAATTTTTAAAATATTAGAAACACAGACACTAAGACAAGAAACGACCTGAGAATTTGTCTCACGCGGACTCAGTCAGTCTTGCTCAGCTACAGTTACTAGTGTTTCAAAATGTGAAACATCGTGCCGGTCTAAACAGCTTCCGATTAAAGGATCGGGCACCCCCTCACTCATGACAGGTGGAAGGAGCCAGCTGTTATGAACGCGCTCTATCCGACAACACAAGGAACATCTACAAAAAGTGAAAGAGGCTGTCACTAGGAGAGATTGAGAGAAAAACATTGTGGTGTTCGCTGGGATGAAATTTTGCATACGTCGCTTTTGAATGCAAAGACATAGTAGAAATAAACACCCTTTAACTTCTTCACTTGCTCTAACGTTATGCAAGCCATCTGGCACTTACCATGCTGTTCTATGTGACTTCCTGACATGATTTCTAGGTCACTAGGCTGTCTTCGGAGAAGGCAGATCGAGTGAACAGGACGCTCCGTATCTGACGCACCACGTTACAGATTCTGAAACACTGATGGATGAGCCACTAGGCTATAGTCGGGGCTGAGAGAAATGCGGGGTACTGTAAAGACTTCCACTGCTTAGACTTTGCTTCTCTGGGTTCCCTTCTTTCTTTCCTTGTTCTCACACCCGACCGCGACGCGCTCACCGCGATGCTTTGACCAGCCCCTCTTCTCACGCCCCATCTTTCCTCTCAACCCCAACTCTAGCATCTTCTCTGGATCATTGCAGCTTTTTCCAGCTCTCTCAAGTGGAACGATCACCGAAGGCAGTGCATTTTCCATTGTGATGAACGATTTGAAGCACATTTGGAGGTGCAGAAGAGATGAGATGATGCTACCTTCAGTTATTGTTAGTACTGAGATACTTTCTTTATATAATTTGAAAGGACTCGGTGAGTTTCTGAAACGCACTGAGGAGCACATGAATAGGTGAGATCCGAACGTACCGAAAAGATTGAGATTTGAGAAAATATGAGTAGTGAGCCATCCTAGTCACTCAGCTGGACGCAAGTTTGGATCCAGAAACCTTCAATATGAAAGCTTCCGCTGTTAGGCTCGTCCAGATTCTTGGCATTTTCAGTGCGGACGACCAAGATGTGCTGAGTGGAAAGAGCTCGTCTATTCTCACAACCCCACTTGTTGCCACAAATACCAGAGTGAGTTCTTTGAAATATCGATTCTTATGATTATGTACCAACACTATACAGTGCATTTTCGAAGCTCCAGTTCTTATGTAATATAGTGAATTAGAGTTTTGCTGGAACGGAATGCAAGCCGCATTGGGCAATCGCATGATTTAGCAGGATGGAAATTTCCTCCGTGTGATCTATAATATCAAACTAAAGAGGAATTTGCTTCCAGCAAGTGCATGTAAAGCCGTCACATTGATCAAGAATCACCTCGAAGCCTGTGGATCTTGCCAAATATGTAAATTTTCAAACGAGAATGTGAGTTTATGCGATTCTCCTCAGCTTTTATTCATGATTTCATCTCATTCTTCTCTCTATCGTTCGTTTCGTCGGTGCCAATGAAAGTTGAAAAGTACTGATGAATCTCACACTATTTAGCCTCTTCGTCATAGAAAATGTTTCGAGAGTTACATTTATCAATATCTGGACAAAATAAACATTGTAGCTCCATAGTCTATTTCACGACATGGAAGATTTATTTTGTCCAAAAATTGATACTGTAACTTCCCAATGTTTCAGCTGTGGCAAAATCCGAGAGAAGGATGGAAGTACGAGAACTCGGAAGAACCACACTGTGAGTTTTTGGCAGAAAAGTAATAAGTCTCGAGAAGTACAGTGGTGGACAAAAAGATATGCCAAAGTGGTTTTGATCATAACTCTTCTCAAACTCATCGAATCACTCTGAAACTTGGCAAAATGTTTCTTCATGTAATTCTGCAAGTCTATTTCATTACCAGAAGTTGTCAGACCATCACAAGTTGAGAACTGAATTGGAACAACTTAGTTACAAAACGCCTGAATACAAGAGTTTCTCTAAAAGTTTTCCTGGTTGATGTGAGTCTGTGCAATCAACATGTTAGAGTATAGTAAACTCTCCTTAGAAAATTTGCATCAAGAAAAACGTAGTTGAAAAATTTTACGCTACCGGAGAAGTGACCCAGGTATCCTGAAACAAAGCGAACTTGACGATGTAGATTGCGGTCGATTGCGAAGCCGTATAACGTTCCTGGCACTCCCTAACACATTTTTACATTGTTGATTTTCATTTAGAAGATTGGACCGAGAAATTTAGTCCTTCACAAACATTTTTCACAGTCGTAGTCGGTTGTTTGTGGCCAGCGAAAATTGGGCGGTGTCGCTGTCTTATCGATTGGCGACGTCTCACGGGTTGCTGGATAGAGATGAAGGCCCTAGCAAGTTTGATAACGCATCAACATAATTATTTTCAAACATAATTGTCAAGATCCGAATGGAAAACACATACGACTGACTTAGAGGCATTCTCAGATGATGACCTCATCCCCTGCACACTCGTGCATGGAGAATGATCATCTAGGGGTCCGGCCGTGGCAATATGGTGATGCCAACACTTGATATCGTTGTTGTAGAACATGATAAAAACCAGGATACTCATAAAGCGTATCGGGAACAACTCCGAGCCCTCTCGGTGGGCGATACCCTGAACCCGACACAGACCATTTTGGCCGTTCTCGTTATTCACTCGTTTTCCTGTCCCGGGGGTCATCTAATTCATATGATTTCTTCTCAAAAATATGTGGGGAGACCCTCAGCAAATATACGGATTGCACAAAAGAGGTACGAGCAAATTTATGTCAGTGGTAGACACAAAACAAACGTTACTGCGACAACGCCCGAATTTCGCTGCCCACAAACAACCGATTACAACTGTTAGAAATGTTTGTGAAGAAATCTTTTCATTGTTAATTCTTCTGAGTGAAATTCAACGATGTAAAAATATGTTTGGGAGTGCCGGGAACGTTATTCGGCTTTGCAATCGACCGCAATCTACATCGTCAAGTACGCTTTGTTTCAGGATACCTGGGTCACTTCTCCGGGAGCGTAAGATTTTCCAACTACGTTTTTCTTGTTGCAAATTTTTCTAAGGAATGTTTATTTCACTCTGAAATGTTGAGTGCACAGACCCACATCAGCCAGAAACACTTTGAAAAGAAATTCTTGTTTTTAGGCATTTTGTAACCTAGTTGTTCCAATTCAGTTCTCGACTTGTGATGGTCTGACAACCTTCTGGTAATGAAAGGAATTTGCAAAATTACATTAAGAAACATTTTGCCAAGTTTCAGAGTAATTCGATGAGTTTGAAAAGAGTTATGGTCGAAAAACCACTTTGGCATATCTTTTTGTCCACCACTGTAGGTTATAAATGAGGCACACGAGTTCTTACAAGGACATATTTCATCCTGGACAGTGCATTCACTAGAGCTCCGCGTACCAACTTATAGTTGGCCGAGAGCCGTAACAGCCGCCTGCACACTAACAGACATAGCCATTTCGCTCATCCTAGTGCTTCGCTTCGGCGATGATGCATAGTATACTTTGTATGCTGGATTGATACGCGATAAATCTTGAATCTTGAGAGCCGTAAGTCCGTCCGGATACAGTTGAGACAGAAGAACAGCCGAGAAAAGACCGACTTTGCATTGAGTAACACAGAGAGTAAGACATGAAACGGCCTGGTAGCTTGTCTCATGCGAACTCTGTCGGACATACGGATCTCGGTCGACTATACACCTATAACGTTGTACTGTTCATCGATCGAGTGACATTAGAAAATCTAAGCTCACATAAAATGAGTGTATGGAATTTTATGATTTGTGTTCGAAAAAAAAATGGAAAACGCTGTGCATTTTATTTTGCAAGTGTTTTCTAGTTGGTTTCGTTTAAACAGTTCCGACCCTGTTCCTAGTGATCAATCAGGTAACTTGAATGACGATTCTCCTACTATTGCGAAGAGAACAAGCAGCAATCCTTGGGAATGTACTCTGCAGCAGTATTTCAATGTGAAGAGAAATTGTGAGTTGATTAATTTCCATCATGTCTCATCTTGTGTATCAAGTGATCATGAGAGTTCGGAAAGCTGAAAGCCAGTACTTGACGATTTGCTTAAAAGCTTGTAACTCGATTAGTCTGTCCAAACGTAAGAATGAATTTCGCGAATGCATTTCTGACTCACTCTTCATATTCTACAAAAGTCAGACCGAAGCATCTTTTGTAGGAAACAGAGCAAGCGTATTCTCCGTAGGGTTCCTAATTCAAGTACGTTTTCAAGTACTCATTCAAGTACTTGAGCTGATTTGATACATTCCTCGTTAGATTGAAGTGTTTCAGACTTGAAACATGCTTCCAACTTCAAGTACTTGAAAGAGTACTTGATTGATTGTGAGTACTTGAATTATAAACCCTTATTATCTGTATGGTGATAAAGTAGAGTGAAGTAAAGTATAACGCACAACAATTTCAGTGATGTGCCTCAAATCTAATCGTCAAGAGGCGCAACGTCTCTGGAAAATAACTCATGCTTTAAGATGCTGGCGCGATTCGCTACACGATGAGACGTTGAGAGTGCGCTTCTTCTTTTCATTCGTGCTATTCATACTATTTTATTAAACTTTTTTCATAAAACACAAGTGTCCAGTTTGCTTGGGAGTGTTGAGTTATATCTGAAGGCAGTATGTGGACAATTCTCAGTTTATCAAATTCAATGATCGTCTACTGGTTAGTGAGCACTACCAAGCAAATTACTTATGGAAAGAAAGTACGTCAAAATAAACAGTTTCAAAGTTTTGAATTTTCAGTGCAAGAGGTCGGAGAAGTTGTGCTTATGTTCTAGAGTTTACATGATGGTGTGTCTGAGGCTTCAACAACCGGAGCGCGTTTATAGCGCTGGTGAGTATAACTTTATACATTGATAAATAATGCACCATGTTTATTGTATACCCACATCTATATTCAAACTACGCAATTACACCTTTCCCATGGAGTCAAAAATATGAATATAAAACTAGAAAGGTGGAGAACAAACGAAAACTTCATCTATAGTGTCTCCAGACACTGTCAAGTTTTGGACAACAAACAACTTGAGTGTTTAATTCGTAATACCTAATAGCTAAATCGTGATTTCTCATTTATTCACCACAGCCTCTTGATTTATTCCAGCTCCCTTCATTCATGCTTCCATTTTGTCATGCAGCAATTTAGTATCTCTTGACTTGCTGGAGTGATAAAATCAGAATCGAAATGAAAAATCATTCCGATTTTGCCTATCAGACCACCCTGACTACTATGCCAAGCAAGTGTTAGACTACCTCGAGGGCAATTACACCGGTGGCAGAAGCTTTACTGCTACGCTTCTCAGCACTGAGGTAAGTCGCTTCGGAGAACGTCAAGTGATTACGTGGAAAAATCTAAATCGTTGTTCACTTATTCAGTCCACTTCTAATACTAGGAGACGTCAGATATGATCCAATCGAAATGCTACACCTGCTACACAGTGGAAAAGTTTAGCGGTGTCGATTTTTTGACTCGGCTCCCGGCAATTTTCATTTGAATAATTATGATTCAAAGTTTAAAAAACCACTTTTGTAGCATCAGCTCAACTACTACATTCATATGCGTGTGCTCGCTACCGCGGCCGCCATGAAGAAACGTCGCTGAGAACTGGTTAGTAGGGTTCCGAATTCAAGTACGATTTCAAGTACGCTTCCAAGTACGCGAAGAATTTGATTCAATCCTTCCATCCTCGCATACTTGAAAGCCTACTTGAAATCGTACTTGAATTCAGAGCCCTACTGGTTAGTATTACTGAAAAACCGATACCTAAACCAAAACCAGATTTGTTTGTAAAACTTGACGCGGTAGTCCTACCTAAAAATGCATTCATTTTTGTGGCTTCCGTTAGTCCAAAATCATCATTATGACCAGGAGTTTTCAGAAGTATGAGAACAGCACTTCCCTCTATCAATTTGAAAGCTTTGAAGATATTATTGAAAAAATTTCCTTTTCCGACAAATCATACAGAGATCATACAGTCGCAAAAGTACTGTAAGTTAGTGAGCTCAAACTGTGCGACTGCGACTTAAGTCGCGACTTCAAATGTTCATGCCTCCGTTTAGCGTGTAGTGGTAAGCTTTGTCGGAAAAGGAAAATTTTTTCAATAATAACCCGGGCCAAGGGGTTGCAAAAATCTCTCTATTGACGAAAGTCTTCAAACACAAAATACCTTCAGGCAAAATCACCTCAACATCCACTCCCCATGAGATCACCAAAGATGCACTATACAAGAGTACGTTCATTTTTCGCAATTTTTGTCCAGTTTTTTACCATGTTCATATATCCGTGGGCTACCATTATCCGTACGTCTTCATTTCAGCAGAGCACGGTAGATTTCGACGTACGGATTACCGTCGCTGCGGATAACTAGAGCCACATTCTGATTATAATCGGGGGCTGAGAGAAATGCGAGTACTGTGAAGACTTCCACTGCTTAGACTTTGCTTCTCTGGGTTCTCTTCTTTCTTTCCTTGTTCTCACACCCGACCGCGACGCGCTCACCGCGACGCTTTGACTCAGCTCCATCTTTCCTCTCAGCCCCGACTCTACTTAGTTTCTCAGTCACGATCGTGGATCAAAAATAATTTTTCAGAAGTTCTAGAGAGCAACGAAGCGAAACTCAAACTGGAAGAGTTTCTTCGCGTCATCACCAATTTCAGTGTGTTCGGGTCAGTTTTTTTTCAATTCTCTGACTTGTGTTGTATATTTGACCAGTGTTCACTGAAACGAAGTATGCAAATACCCTAGGGCATCCTATCGGTGCCCATCACTAACTACACTTGAGCAAGCCTACTCAGAGAGCACACGTTACAAGGAGCGAAAAAGTAAACCGCACACTACTTTGACCGGAACACTTAGGTTGAATTTCGCAACAACAATTGCATTGATAGCATCGATAAGGGATACGTTTCAGAATTCGGGTGAATGGATTGTGAAAGGTACAACGGAAGCTGAATTGTTCGAAGCGATGCAACATCGCTTTACTTGTGTGGCATTGAATTGTGAAGGCTAGTTTTTTTAGTGAAGGCTCACAATTAGGGTTCGTAGGGCTCGTAAGTACGATTTCAAGTACGCTTTCAAGTACGGAGAGAATTTGATTCAATACTCGTCAGTTCTAGTGTTTCAGACTTGAATCAAGGCTTCCATCTTCTCGTACTTGAAAGCGTACTTGAAATCGTACTTGAATTCAGAACCCTACTCACAATCAGCCGAATTTTGCAAACAATTTGTTTGAAAGTTGTTTCGTTTTCAAAATGACACTTTAGAGCATGGGTGGAGCCGCGGAAAATTGAGGACTATTCAGTTTTAGCCGTGAAACAGAGTGCGACCGCCTACGGATAACTGAATACTCCCGAAAATTTGCTACAGCCGAGCTGTCGTTTGAGTTTTTGCTCGGAATTTGATTGAAAAAAACCATTGCAGTGCGCTATTGTCATGATCTAACCGAACTACTCTCT
>CAVOJK010000521.1:0-15912 GCA_963695495.1 Hololepta plana
ATTTGCGTGAACAGAAGTTGTTGAGAGATTCCGAAATTCTTCTTCTTATGAAAAGGGTTAAATTTTCATTTTCACGTTTTCATTATATCAAAAACTGGTTCAAAATTCAGACCGGCCTAACGCCACTCATGGAAGCTGCCAATGGTGGCTACGTAGAAGTTGGCCAGTTGCTGCTCGACTCTCTGGCAGATCCCAACACTGCGCCCGTGCCATCCTCCAGAGATACGGCGCTCACCATCGCTGCTGATAAGGTAGGGGTATACGGTAGATGGGGGCGGTAGGGTCCTGTCAAGGCCTATTTAGCCTTCACGCTAGTGATCGAAATAAAATTGTGAGAGAAAGAGAGTGAGTGAGAGAGAGAGAGAAATTCAGATTGGGCAAAATTTGAAAAACGAGTAAACTTTTCAGGGTCATGAAAAGTTTATCGATCTGCTGCTTCTCCATGGCGCCGTGATTGATGCGAGGAACAAAAAGGTGCTTTTTTGCTTTCAGAATTTCACAATTTCATCTATTCATTTTCCTCTCTTACTTCCTCTTTTTCTTTTTTTTCCTTTTCTTACCTGCGTTTTCGTGTCAGGGATCTCTCATTAGGTCGATGAAATGGGCAGTATCAGTAGTTTCATTTGCTTCTGCTCTTTTCAATCATTCCAATCAGTAAAATCCATTTTTCAGGGCTGCACAGCACTCTGGCTCGCATGCCATGGCGGCCACCTCGAGACAGTTCAGACGCTCGTGCGCCACAAGGCAAATGTTGAAGCTGAGGACAATCGCAAAGTGTCGCCGCTAATGATTGCTTTTCGCAAGGGCCATCTCAAGGTGAGATTTGTCAAGATTTATTTTTTTACAACAGTAGGATGATTTGAAATGAATTTAAATGTAGAATTTCATGAGTAACAAGGCGCTGATCTATTCGGCATTTCATAAATAGTTTGAGTGTCTGATTCGAGTTGCACTGTTTGCTCAACTAGTCTAGTTTTTTGCATGACCTAGTAGATTGTACTTCAGCCTTGCTTCACTCGCTGTCTAACAAGTTTCAGAGGACATTGCGCTCTTTTTTGTGAACCGAATTAAATTTGGTTTTTTCAAAAATTCATTTTTCAGTTAATTCGTGCATTTTTCCAGATTGTCAAATATCTGGTCAAGTATGTGCAGCAATTTCCTTCTGATGGCGAGCTCAGTCGATATATAGCTACTGTAACCGACCAGGTAGGAGGGAGAGAGAGCGTGAAAGAGAGAGAGAGAGAGAGAGAGAGAGAGAGAGAGAGAGAGAGAGAGAGAGAGAGAGAGAGAGAGAGAAAGAAAGAGAGGGTGAGAGAGAGCGAGAGAGAAAGAGAGGGTGAGAGAGAGCGAGAGAGAAAGAGAGGGTGAGAGAGAGCGAGAGAGAGAGAGAGATGAGAGAGAGAGAGAGAGAGAGATCATGACTCTACTCAGGATGTGCTCAATCGCTGCCATGATTGCATGCATGTGATAGTCACAGCAAAAGATCGCCAAGCGGCTCAAGCGAATCTCGCCGCTTCTGCTCTCCTCGCTGAGATTGAGCTGGAGGTGAGAAAATTATGTCTACACAGAGCTAGTCTTACACCGCCACTTTCTGACTATATCACATAAAATAACGAATTTTCTTCCGAAATCAGTCGTTTTCGCGTGCTACTTTGGCAAGAAGTGATCGACCTTTCTGGAACTATGTTCGGACTAGGCGACGACTAGCTTGGGTGTTTTCGTAGATTCTGTCGGTTGAAAGCGAAAACTGTTGACTTCACCGTTATTTGCTGCCTTCATTCTGGTCAAAATTATCCCGCTTTGTAGGAGGAGCAAGCGCGTACTAAAAAGCAAGCAAAGCAGCGCAAGAAGGAGAAGAAGAAGGCGTCGAAGGCTGCAGAGAAAAAGAAGACGGGCGAGGACTCTGATGAAGAAGTGAGTCCTATCGGGGTATAGTCTCATCGTCGCGAGATTACTGTAAGGCGAGAGCATACATCGAAAGGCTCTGTCGGTGTGCTCACAAATAGCTACTCTACATGACCAAAATACTGACAATGTGAAGCACCGTGAAATTTGCTTTCTTTTTGTCGATTTCGAGCGAAATTAGCTTTTCTACAGTAGCTAGAGGTCTGTAGTTTCCACCGACTTTTCAAAGTGGGGAGAATGAAAGATGCAGAGGTGTAACGGAGAATCAATATAGTTTGTAATCGTCTCTCGGAAACTCTTTTACAAGTCATTGCTTCAAATTTGTGTTTGGCATGTGTCTTTCAATATTGTTTTCTCTGCAGAACACACCGGCAGGCGGTGACTTCGTCAAAGACGGTAACAATGCACAGGTGACTTTTAATTAAATGATTTCAAAATTTTCTGAGCTAACTCAGTCCGCCACCTCTAAAAGTTTGTAACAAGAGGTGATTCCGTGTCTCAATCTGGCTATCAAAGTTTGAATAAAAATGGATAAAAGTGATGTGCTGTCAGTAATTCTCCCTCTCGTTTCGCCCTACTCCCGCTTCATTTCATTTTTATTCATTTTACTCAGAAAGGCGTTGAACGTTTATGTCGAAACCGCGCTCTCGAAAAGACTTAGAAAACACCTACATAGATGAAAAAGTGCGCTACGCGCGCTACATCATAAATTCTTTTATCAATGGAATTTTGCAGGATGCCTCTGAGGATAGCGCCGCTGCCGCTGGCGATTCAGCGCCTTACCTAGCGCCAGCGCCAGCCGCGGGCGCCATGTCGATCAAGTATGCGCGCCAAGCGGCGCTGGCTGCAGCAGCCGCCGCAGCTGCGGATGAAGCCAAGGCGACGAAGAGGCCTAGCGTTACGAAGATTGTCAGTTACTTCACTTTACTCTAGTTTTTGATCATTCGGAGAACACAAGTCGGTATATAAACAAAGGTTTTTTTGATATGGTTGTTGGTTTGGCGTTTTAATAATTCAGGGATAAGTAGGAATGCTGCAAGATTTTTTGATAGTTGTTCTTGTAACGTCAAAATTTCACCCATTCTCAATGAGGTCTATGAGTTCTATGAGTTTCTATGAGTTTAGGGAGAGAAACAGGTCTGACGATTAATTTTATTCAACTTTGCCTCAGGAGACGAAGAAGTCTGCTGCCGCCGCTCAGCAGAAGCATACGGTAATCTCGCTGGCGCCAGCACTACCGCCAGCTGCTTCAACGCCAGAGCGCGAGCTGGCGCCCGAGGAGGACGATGGTGGCCGCGTGCCATTCAATGCAGGAGCGCAGCCACCTGCTGGCGTGAGTTTTTGTTTCGATTCTTCTCTTTGTCTTGCTAATCACCGATTCATGAGTATCAGCTGAAGGTGGAAAATTTTTTTTGTACTCTGACCGTCTGTTTTGAGTTGCTCTATTTGCACATGTGGCCAGGTCATTTCATGGCAGTATTCGCAACAATGGTAGCCTGTGAAAAGTTTTAGGTCATTGGTAATAAATTAAATTTACCAAATTGGAAGCTCTTTTTGTCATCGATCAGTAAAAGGGGTGACAAATAACGCAAGAAGAAGAATGCTGAAAAGAGTTTTTTCTATATTCAAAAAAATTCCTTGCTCAGCACGCACACGTTGAGACGGAGAAGGTGACGACTACTGCATCTGCACCTACTGCTGGAGGACGCCGAAGCAGAAGGACAGCGGAAAAGGTACGGTAGAAGTTTCTCTCTTTCTCTCTCTCTTCTCTCTCTCTCTCTCTCTCTCTCTCTCTCTCTCTCTCTCTCTCTCTCTCTCTCTCTCTCTCTCTCTTTCAGCTTCCCTCCCTCTCTCTCTCTGTCTACTTTTCTCGTTGCTGGACTTTCTGACTACTGTAGCAATAGTTTTTATTCAGTTTCTACTACTACCATCATCACAACGAATCACTCGAATGGCCCAGCCGTGGCGCCTGCAGGTATGCACTCTTTTTCGATTTTCTTTCTAATGCGATTTGCTGATTTAGCAGAAAGATCTAGGTTTTATTAAGGTTCTGAAAAGTATGGCGGTGAGCATGAACAATTTTCTCTGTGAGAATGTGTTCAATCAGTCGAATCTTGGATTAAATTGGTTTCTGTCAGTGGTGATAATCTAATTTCAGTGTCTACATCTTCTCATTCCGTGATAACGAGCATAGTAATCAACTCTCCGCTATCACCCTCGTACAGAGGTTTGTTGATCGCAAGTTTTCTCCATCTCTCTCTCTCTCTTTCTCCTCTCTCTTTCTCTCTCACACACGTTTTCCAACTCTTTGAGAAAATTTCTTGAATTCATGTCTCGCAAGTTCTTCTTGTCGATCAAGAAAATGTATAGGTAGTGATTCTGACGAAGGTTTCAGTTTTTGTAAAAAATTTAAATTTCCTTTTTCAAAATTTTCTTCAAGTTCTTCTCTTTGTAGGCGGCGCTCAGCTGGCTTCACCCACTACTTCCGAGCAATGGGTGCAGGAGGCTAACAAGAAGGGCCGCGGTGCATCTGCTGTGGTGAGTGGATTGGGAGAGTGAGCGATCTGAGAGAGAGAGAGAGAGAGAGAGAGAGAGAGAGAGAGAGAGAGAGAGAGAGAGAGAGAGAGAGAGAGAGAGAGATTACTGTAGCTTTTTCTGCGTTGTTTCCGAAAAGGAAACGAGTGCATTTTGATGTCAACATTTTCTCGAATTTTCCACAGAATCTACCTTCCATTTAAGCTTTACAAGATGAAAAAAAGAGACTGTTTTGTGCTTGATCTCATAGCTGAATCTTCAGGCAACAAAGCCACCTCTGCCAACTGCATCCCAGACTACAGCAACCATAAATGTTCTCGGTGTTCAAGTGAGTCGTCCAAAATTTGTTTCTTTGACTCGCAAGTTTGCACTCTCACAAGGTTTCTTTTCTCTCAAGCTTCTTGTTTATTCTGACACAGCTTGTTTTACAGCCGATTTTCATAAAAAACTTTTTTTCAATTTAGATGAGCTCTTGTGTGATTTCGGGCGACGCCCCGTGTTCAAAACCCTTCAGGAAGACATTTGTGATTCAAGACATGACATTTTTGAGACATTTATCGCTTTTATCATTGCATACTGCAAGAAGCGCCATAAAAGCCAACCACAAAATAATTAGAATGAACAATAATGTGAACGAGTTCTGTGATTCGATTCAAGTCAAATACAAACGAAAACTTTTTTCAGGTTCCAATAATAGCGCCGAAATTCGCGCCATCAGAGAAGCTGAAGGAATTCTATCAGGATGAGGCTGGACCGTATGCAGGCTGGAAGGAGATTGAGGGAGTCAGTATCGTATCGTATCTCTCTCTCTCTCTCTCTCTCTCTCTCTCTCTCTCTCTCTCTCTCTCTCTCTCTCTCTCTCTCTCTCACACACACATGTTCACACATGTTATGTCTTTTTTCCACCCCTAGTTTTCTCAACCATTTTCGTGAAAACTGTTGGCGATGATTGGCATCGATAAGGCAATTTTCATTCTGATCATTTTATATAAGCCAAAATTTATGCGGGGACTCTAGATCCAGAGAAAAGATGTGCATCGATGTGCCTCTGAATATTGATTGATCTCTGTGTCCAGGGTCGCCGACGCATGGCTACGCTTAGCCTCTCATCGAGCTCTATCGCTCGTATCATCGGACGCAGCGGCGTCAATATCAATGCGATAAGAGAGGCTACGGGCGCCAGCATTGAGGTACGGTCATACTTCGAATAGTCTGTGAAAACTAAATACCGCTAGCTACAGTAGGTTATCTGTTTCCATGAGATTCGCCTGAAACCCAAACTACTTTCGAAATTTTTTTCACGAATCAATTGTGTGAGGTAGCCATTCTAGAAATAGCCGACAAAGCTTTTCGTAGTATGGGTACGGTATAAGTTATCAACACAGTAAAGCAGCCCAAGTTGTTGGATTACGGTAGCCGTGTATTGGAGATGGAGCATGTGTGAGAGAGAGAGAAAGAGTCAGAGAGTCGTGGTGGAGGTCGAGTAGTAGTTGTGAGTTTCAATATTGTGGTAAAGAAGTTGAAGCTCATACACGAAAGCACACATGCAGTGGCTCACTGTATATTTTTGATGTTATCGCCTGAAAAAAAGAATGTTTCTGATGTCGGAAAACGATGACTATGTCCTCTCCCCCCGAAATCTGCAGTGTATGAGAAACAGTTTGAAATTTAGTAGGATTCCAGAAAAACACTGATGCGGGGTTTCATTTTTCAAAAAAGCTCACAATTGTCAGAACATGTGGAAACTCTCCAGCTGACCTTACTCTTATCAATGTGTGTGCTCTATAGATAGTCTTGAAGAGATGGTGAAGGGTTTATAGAGGATGGAGAGAGAGGGGAAGAAGGAGAGAGATAGAGAGAGAGAGAGAGAGAGAGAGAGAGAGAGAGAGAGAGAGAGAGAGAGGAAGGGAGAGAGACGAGAGTTTATCATATTGATAAAGAGAGCATACTTCTGATGACACAGGTGGAAAAGCAAGGCTCTCGCCAAAAGGAGACTCGAGAGATTTGCGTGCGAGGAACGCAGGAGACTGTCAGGTTCGCATATTTCGACACTCCTTTCAAGCTTCTTTTTCTTTCACGATCAATTCAAAAATGCCTTCTCCCGTTTAGTCCCTCTTCCTATGTGATATTTAACGTCTTTCCTTCTCGGCCCGGCCACATAGTGTGTCGATTATCGTCTTTGTTTTTTCCCTTACACTGATTCATATGTAGTATGGTGAAAGTAGCTTCTGATCAATTTATCGAGAAAGAAAAGTCATCTTGAAACACATCACTTCGAAACAGTGCCTCCTCTTATCGATGTTTTTTCAAGCCTTTTCTGCGTCACCGCTTCTCGTTCTCTCTTTCTCTCTCTCTCTCTCTCTCTCTCTCTCTCTCTCTCTCTCTCTCTCTCTCTCTCTCTCTCTCTCTCTCTCTCTCCTCTCCCTCTCTCTCTCCCTCTCCATCTCTTTCTCTCTTCCATCCGTTATCTCTTCCCTCTCTTCTCTATTTTAATCACCACGCTGTTCTTCCTCTCTCCAGAAATGCAATCGCCATGATCAATGGACTCATCTCCGACAGCGATGCAACAGTCAACGAAATTATTCGACAAGTTCGCGTGAGTTTTTGAGATTCACCGCGCAAGTCCTCATTTCAACTTTTTTGAGTGCCTGGTATCATTTGAATTAGTTCGAAAATCGAGATTTATCGAGATTTTTTGTTCGTATCGATTCAGTTAAACAAGTTGAAAACAGATGAAAGTCTTTTCGAGAATTACACATCCATTTTTTCTGTGAAAGTTTTTTCTTAAAGTGCGCTTGATAGGAGAGGAAATCTGCTAATTTTTTTTTAAAATTCGAATGATTGCTCTGCGACTCAGGTGCAGCGCCAGTCCGCATCGCCCGCCGCGGATGCTCCGCGTGCGCCATCGACCGCCGCATCGCGTGCGGCCGCGGCCTGCGGCTCCAGCGGTACGTCTACTATTTCGTCTTACGATAAGACTCTTAACCATCCGGCTGCAACTGGAATTTTTTATGTGTGTAGTAGCGAGAAAAATGCAAAAAAAACCGCCCCCACGATGGTTTGTGCTTTCGTGTTTCAACTGTTAGCTATTTCCAAGACAATAGAAAATTAATGATGTTTTGTTGTATCTGTGTTTGCTGGCCCTACCATCCTACAAATCAAGACCGGAATGACGCGGAAAATGACCGCTTCCGCTGCTAACCGCATAAGTGAAAGTAAAATTGTCATATTGTTAATTTGAACAATTGCTCATGGTAAATTTCGCTGAAAACCCTCGTGTCTCTGTGCAGGCTTCAAGCGCATCCTCTACTGCCAACGTGTGGGCGGCTCGCGCAGCCGCTCGCCAGCACCACAATCCATCGCCTGGCGCCAGCTCCTCTTCTGGCGCCCAGGGCCACCATCATCACTATCCCAAGCCGGCGGCAGCAAGAGGTACGATATAGAAAGTGTATACCTACTCGGGTCGCCGCAGAATACTGTAGAGTGAGAGAGAATAAGTAAAGCGAGAGACGCAGACATTTTAAACTGATTCCCCAGTAACGCGAGTAGTTATACATTTGTGAGCAGTGTGAATAAAAACGAAATTTTTTGTTGAGTTTTTAAAATTTTGTTAGATCATTGCTCTTCTCATATTCATTTTCGTTTCACGCATTTTGATTTGCTTTCTTGCATATCTTCAAAAAATCAGCAGCGAGTGAATGAAAGATCTTATTCTTGTTCGTCCGAAATCGTGGAAAAATACTTTCTCGCTCCAGCGTCCGATGGCGTGAGCGCATACTACGATGAAGGCGCAGCAGGCTCGCCAGAGACAGCGTCACCGGCGACCAGCGCCAGATCTCAGACGCCCATCTCGCCGCCTAGACAGGTATGTGAGAGAGAAAGAGACAGGAAACGATCAAGTCAACATTCATCTGGAATTGTTGCTCTGCTCACTTGACGAAGCACACATGAATCGGCCTGTTTTCAAAATTTCGAAATTTTGATGGAAAAAGTAATCGAAATCGCCCAATTACTATAGACCACTGCTCTCAGGAGCCTGTTCTCGAGTCTTCGCCGGCGCCAGCCCGGCGCCTGAGCTCCAGGAAGATTTGGCCGCCAAGGCTCCAGGCTTTGCTCGTCCGCATCCAGGCGCCGCGTCATCCGCGCCTACGCCCCCGCGGCCAGCGCCAGCTTATGGAGCGCCGCCTAGCACCTAGTGAGTATTGAGTTTTTTAAAACTTTTTTTTAGTTTTCCTGCTACCTTAGAAAATAAGATTCAGTGTATTGAGAGAGATGATTGAACGCGATAGAACTTTCCAATCGAACTTCGAGGAAGAAAAGAGTGTGAAAACCATGTCATGAGAGTTCATATTTTCGAGTTGCTTCTTTTGTTCTTTAGAGACTAGACTGCATCTTGATTTTTTCAAAAAATCAAAATAAATAAATCCTTGTCTATCTGCAGCATGTCATGCGCTCCCGTGCCGCTCAATCTGAACATTACGCCACCGGCAGCTGTTGCCGCAGCGTCGGCGCCGCAGCCACCGCTACCGCCTCCCGTCCAGCGCCCATCACCGCCCATGTCTCTGGCGCCAGCGCCAGCTACTTCGGTAGCGCCAGCGCCAGCACCCTCGATCTCAGCGCCGGAGGCAATGGACTGCCGCCCATATCGCCAATCGATGGCCAGGTTCGATGCTGCCAGGTGAGGGTGATGCTCAGATTTCTCTATAAAGATGCATGTAAACCACTGACTACTAGTGATTGAACCGGAAAGGTTTAAAACAAGTATAGAGTTTTTAGAAAGTGGTGGGAAACTTTTTTGAAATTCTTCTGGATTTCTATTTGGAGGATTATGATTATAGGAAGTACTGTTCAAAATGCTGTAAAAGTTTCTGGTTCACTGTAAATCGTCCAAAGCTTTCTCTGCGAGATTTCAGAGTATTAAAGAAGCAAAGTTGATCTTATATCAGATCTCTCCTCCTCTACCGTACCCGAGCTAGCCTCTGCGCAATCGCCGCGTCTGCCGCCGAGTCCGCTGGCGCCACCGCCGCTCGAGAAGCAGAACAGCGCTTCGGGCATCTTCGATGAGCTTGTAAGTTTTCGCTTTATTGTATTTTGCTTTTATACCAACAACAGGCTGTAAATGAGTGTTATCTTTAAAAAATTCAAAATGGTAGCTGAACCTCATACCCGAAAGCACATTGGTGAGATCGAGTGAGCAGCAGTTTTAAAAATTATCTTGTGCGCTCCTTGAGATTGTATCCTGCCTATTACTAGTAGAAAATTGTGTACTGCATTTGAAATAATCGCTAGGATACGTCCAACTGTTTCGATAGTGAAAAGGCTATGCGAGTTTGAGTAATCGCTCGAAATCACAGTTTGGGACTGTTTTTCTCTTCGTCAAATGAGATTGTCTGCTCTCTCTCTCTCTCCATTTTTCTTTGTTCACTCTATATTGAAGCGTGTATTCTCACCCAGCAATCCTATTCGGAAGAGCGAGTATGAGATCGTTCATCAATTATGTTTTCTGCAGTCGCGCTACCAGGCGCTCGGCTGGGCATCTGGGGCGACGATGCCCTTGCTGCGGAAAGTCTGGCGCAGGCGGGTCCGGCTCCGGCTCAGCGCCATGGGCGGAAACTGTCTTTATGGGCGGCGCCAATGCATTTTCTAATGCATTTAACAAGGTTTAGCCTTTTTTGAGCGTCAGTTGTTCAAATAAATCATTTCTATGAAGACACTGAGTGTACATATTGCGCCGAATATCTATTTTCCGTGTCCAGGACTTTATCTCTTATTAAAAAAAGTAGAGGAAATCATAACTTTATCAAAAGAGCTCAATGGTCATGGTGGATGATAGAGTGACCAAACTGTTAACCGTTTCCTAGCCGGTAACATTTATCGATTGATCGATTAAACGATTAATTG
This sequence comes from Hololepta plana, assembly GCA_963695495.1. Lineage (NCBI taxonomy): Eukaryota > Metazoa > Arthropoda > Insecta > Coleoptera > Histeridae > Hololepta > Hololepta plana. The sequence goes on from CAVOJK010000521.1 coordinate 10,342, forward strand.
TTTTTTCTCTCAGAACAAGAGCCCCTTCGAGTGGAGCGAGCTGCTGTCTTCGTTCGCTCCAGAGCCTGCCAAAGAGACTATTCGTCAGTTGATTTTTCTCAATCACCTTGAAAAATTGGAGATGTGCCACAGGCATGCATATCATTTCAGTCTTGCCTGGGGGCTTCTTCAATGGAAGCTTTGTAGCTCTAGGATCTAGAGTGGCTCTCGATCAAACAATCAATCGATAAATTTGTTTGAATTTCAGCATCTTCTCTATCGAGCAGCTCAGCTAATGCAAATGTGATGGGTAGTAACGCTGCCTCAGCTCTCAATGGTCCGATTATTTTAATTTTCTAGTTTTGATTCTAGATTTAAACCCCCACCCCTTTTTTCAAGAGATTTTTCAAGAGAGAGTTCTGAAATTTTGCGTTTTCTATTCTTTTTCTGTACGGAGGACTCTTTTTTCTATGAGCCCTATCGGCTCCAGCTCTAGAGCTCTGTTGTGATTTTCGAACGTTGCTTAGCAGTGAAGTGCGAGAAAAACAGAGAAAAAACGGAAAATGAATCATTTACAGGTATCTATCATCAAGCTCCTCTTCCACACGCCTGACGCAGCAGCCTCCAGCATCGAGCGCCCATCAACTGGGTGGTCAACATCATCAACATTTGCTCGGTGGTCAACAACAGCAAGAATAAGCGCAGCAGCAAGCCACCAACAGCAACAGCAGCATCGTGGCAGCGCCGGCAGTCTTCTGACTGGCAACGGCTCAAGCTCTCTTGCCGGCAATGACTGGAATAGTCCAACTGTAAATGGTGCCTGTTTTGCTCTTGGAAAATGTGATGGTTGATCGAAAATGCGAAATACTCTGGGGCTCAATATTTTGCCCTGAAGTTGCTCAACAAGATGTATTACAGAGACGCGAAAGTGCCAGGGTGATTCGGAAAAATTGTGGAATGTTTTGATTTCTCGTCACTTTCCAGAAAAATTAATTTTCCAGGCCTCTCGTCTATGCATCAATCACTCGCCCAGCAACAGACGCAGTTGCGCTCTTCGCAACTTCAGCAACATCAACAACAAGCTCAACAATGTTCAACAGTCGGCTCATCACCAGCATCACCTCCATCAACAGCAGCTGCTCCAACAACAGCAGCAGCAACAACAGCAAGCTGTTGCTAAGATTTCTATCAACAGCAACAGGCTCAACAGGCTGCTCAACAGCAGCAACAGACTGTTCATCGCCCCTCAGCGCCATCATTTGTGCGCTCAGCATCGAGTCTGGGCGCCATGACTGGCGCCAGCGGAAACTCGGCGGCGGGCAACAATGGCTTTGGCGCCCGGCGATAATAAGAGAGATTCAATCTTCTCGCAGGTAATTGTCATGATTTTCTGCTTCTCTCTCTCTCTGGTTTTTGCTGATTCTCGCTTACGAAAAGCAATAGAATAGAAAGAGAGATTAAATAAAAAAGAAAGTTGAGCGAATCAAAGAATTTTTGTTGTAGATGGCAGCAATACTCGCTGAGCAAACGTACAAGTCTGCAAGTGCAGTAGCAACAGCGAGAGGAGGCAATGGCAATAATAGTAACAGCGGCTCCTCCTCATCAACGGCTCCCGGCAACGCCAGCAACTCGATGCACAACAACAACGTGCTCAAGTCAGCTGCTGCTCAACAACATCAACAGGCACAGCAGCAACTCCATCATCAGCAACAGGACAAGGGTTAGTTGATATCATCTTTTCCACACTTTTAATCCCTAAAACATGAAAATGGTAAATAAAACTGCGATTTGACCACTTTGAAATTCGCGACACGCTCATTTTTGAAGAGAGCCAAGATTTTGAAAAAAATGTGAAATCAAAAATTACAAAAAAAAAGTTGGCTTCTTGCAGCGTTGGCCAGCCGTACGGCTCTCACTCGAGCAGCCTTGCTGCTGCCGCGGCCGTTGCTGCTCAGCAACACCTCCACAACAGCAGCAACAGCAGCAGTTGCTCAGCAACATGCTCAACACGTTGTTCATCAACAGCATCTTCATGGTGGCGCCAACGCAGCGCCAGCACCAGCGTCTTCAGCGCCAACGCCATCAGGCCTAACGCCGCAACAGGCTGCAGCTGTTGCTCAATACTATCAGCAACATCAAGCACAACAGCAGCAACAGCAACAGGCGAATTCGTATCAGAATGGCGTTACTTCTTCGTCAGGTTTGTATTCATACTTCAGAGGGATTGTGATCACCCTATTTTAGAAGTAGCACTTTGGAAAACACAGCTTCAATGTCAAATCATTTGCAAGATTTATACGTTGGACTATTCGTGTTTTGAAACCTTTTCAGGTTTGGAGTTCTCATTTGTGAGCAGTACAAATGATGGGGCTCTTTAGTCATAAAAATTCGAAGATTATTCTTTAAATGATGATAAAGATTACCTAATCCAGGAGCTATCCCGGTGCTCCGATGCAGCCACCACCGCCGCAGTCGAGCAAATCTGTAGCTGCTGCTGTAGCTCTAGCCAATGGAGCGCGCATGTCTGGCAGAGGTTAGCGAGGGATACTGTAGATTACGGTAGGTTAGTGTAGCTCACTGTAGCTGACACGTTTAGTCGGCAGTTCAGTTCAGAAGATACTGTAGTTCATGAAGACTCACATGATTCTCACATGTTGAAAATTCTGTAGGTTGTGGTAGCTGAGTCTAATTCTTATATTGTGGGTGCTTTTGATCCGCTCAGGACTATAATTATGGTGTATACGGTAACCCTTCAGGTCCTGCCTTCGTGCAGCAGCAGCAGCCAGGAATGGGTCCTGGAGCGTATGCAGGCAGAGGCCATCCTGGAAGCGATCAGGCTACGGTAAGGGGAAGTTTAGAGTGAGAGTATTCCACCGAAAGTTGGTCTCACTCTGCAGCAGCAGCGAAAACATGAGTTTGATAGATTTGAAGATTGTGTAGTGCTGCTCGAATCGAGTAGGAATTTTTCAAAGATTTTTTCTGGATAAGGTGAGAAGGTCTTTGAGAGATTTTCGTCGGACCGGTTCTTGAGATTTTGGATTACTCTCCAAATCAAGAGAGTGGAATTTTCGTCTGTCGAATTAAAAAAAGAAGTTCCAGCGTTGTAGCAACATTTCTTCCTACTGGTCGAAAATTTAAAAAATTTGTTCTTTGCAGTTTGAAGTGAATACCGCCGTGCCTCCGCCATCACTCGGTGGTGGTGCTGGCGCCAGCGGCAGCGGCCGCCTTGCGCCGGCGCTCCTCAAGCTCCGCCCCTGGCGCTGGTGGCGGCGCCCACGCGAGCAGCCCAGCGCCCTTCTTTAATGCACAGATGCCGCCACCGCGTCTGTAGGAGCAACTGGACCGTTCTCGTTGTGAGTTTGAGAGAGAGAGAGAGAGAGAGAGAGAGGAGAGAGAGAGAGAGAGAGAGAGAGAGAGGGAGCGAGGTTGAGAGAGAGGGAGAGTGAGAGAGAGCTAGTTGGTATCGAAAATGGGTAGTTCCAAATCTCCGAGAACCTAAAAAACTCAACATTTCTACCATTTGCGAGGTGGAAATGTCAAAGTAGGTATTTAGACCTAATCGCTAATCCTTGCAGCCCCGGCTGGGCATCTGGCCTTGCTCCACCTGCTGGCGCCAAGGTGCCCGGAGGCGCTGGCGCTGGCGCCGCCGCTGCTGCTTTTGGCGCCATGCCAAATGTCCAGCACCGCTGGCTCCGCCCCCAATCAATCTGGGCCACGCCCTTCATCTGGAACTGATTCTCTCTATCAGCATCGCGGCAAGTATCAACCAAAGCCTCAGCTGTCCTTTTCACTCCATCACTAAACCAAGGAATAACCATACAAAAGTACAGACAGAGTAAATGCATCATAATTTATACATGCTCCCTGGTAACCCACGCTCCTTTCTTTGACTATGAAGAAACGAAAATTTCTCATCAGTATGGCACGCATATTTTCTTCTTTGCCCCAGGCGAGAGATGAAAAAATAGTTTGATACAGTCCTTTGGGCTTGTTAGCGGTTCCTAACTACTACTGAAGATATGATAAGAGTAGATGTTATGTCGATCATCATTTCGTATTTCGTAGATGTAAGTTAATTGTGAGAGCAGTTAGCCCCGCCCCTTTGTCTCTTCTCAGCTGCCGCCCGCTATTTACCGTATTCGTTTACACTTTGCGTGCGCGTATACGGTCATTTCGAGTTTGGTTTAATATAGATTCCTCTCTTTTCTTCCTCTATCTCCACTTGCGATCACAAATTTTCTCACACAAAAACGTAGCTGTCATCACGATTTTATTTTTTTGTTCATTTTTGCCTACACCCTCTCTCACCGAAGCACACACACACGTTCCATTCCCAATTTTAGTCGTATTTTGCGTGTGCCCTCGCTATCTTCTCCAAGCGGTGAGAACACACGGGACCATCACCAATACACACATATATTTTTCTCACATAAATACTCACAAATTTACTCCTGCTTTTAAATTAAGATTTTATGTGCACATTGATTTTTTTGCCCTCTTCAACTCACCCAGTCGATTTTTGTGCTGTTTTTTCTGTTTTCAATGATTCTCTGCTCCTTTATTTCGCACGCTTCTAGCTTTTTCCTCGAACAGTGATTTCGATGTATTTGTTCTTTTTCACACACCTCCTCTAAAAGTGACTCCTCTCATCTTGTGAACTGGCTAACAACAATATACCTTGAGACTAATTACTACTATACTTTTTCGTTCTCCCTCTCTTCCTCTCTCGCACACAACTCAAACAAAATACATACATACATACCGGTCCTCGTTCAACCTAGTTCACACGAGTTTTCATCATTTTCAAGACTTGTTTTTCCGTAATTTTCCTTCATCCCATTCGATTTTTCTCTCTCTTGTCACATATTATTACTCTACGACTATACTCACAGTTTTGGTCATTTTTGCGTTTTGTCTGTGTATGCGAGTTCATTATAGTCACCGCTCTCTATGAGATAATACACAGTATAAAATGAACATCGCACATTTGGATTCACAGTTTTGTCCATCTCTTTCTCTCTCTCGCCCCATGTGTATGTATGTGTGACACGATTCCGTTGAAGACTACTACGACGACTTTTATCATGAATATCGATCCATCCAGTTAAAGAGACACTCTCACAATACAGTACTTTTGTGTGTGCATCGCACACACACCACCCACTACACTACTCGTAGCTTAAAATTACATTATTCCGCTTCAACTGTGTCGTTTTTCTCACCATTCTTTCTTTTTTTCTTTTGTCCTAATACGGAGAAGTTTACAATAAATTGTGCACAGTGTATGTAATGTGTGTGTTTGTGTTTGTGTGTGTATACAGTGTGGGACCCATTGTTACACGCATTCACACAGACATGCACACACATTGTCCCTTGACAAAAGTTACAGTAGCTTTCAGTTCATAAAGAAGTTTTCCTCCCACCATCACTTTTGTTCTTTGTTCGTTCATGTAAATGCACGCATATTTACTACTACTGAAAAATACACATTAATTCACAATCACACATTTTTGCTGCAGACACATAGAAAACACCATTTTTTGCTCTTTTCTTCTTCTTTTTTTGTTCGTCCGATTTTGGTTTTATCAATGT
>CAVOJK010000523.1:0-23716 GCA_963695495.1 Hololepta plana
AACCGCTCGGGTTACGGTAGCATCACTTTTGCGCTCACTACAGTAATCAACCTGTTTTTTTTCGTCACCATGAATCGGAGAGTTATCGTACGAGGAAGTTAAGCATATCGTTGTGACGGGCCAGGAGAGCTCTATCGTCTGAACTTTTCTGTGTTCGTCTCAGACGCTATACAACGGAAATCACGATTTTGCACCCATGCCCAGTTTGGGTATACGGTACACCCTAGAAATTTTTTGACTAGTAGAACTTTCTCAGAACGTCATTCCAGATGATATGAACCATACTTGTTTTTCTTCACGTGGGATCCTTTAAAGTTATCTTTGAATTTGTGGAGACACTGTGTTTTAGCGCGAACTGCGAGCAGCGCACTGCAGTCACCTCAAAGCTAGGATTGCGTCAAATGAAGAGATGCTTGAACTCGCAAGCGAAAGCAGGAAAAGCTACTTCGAGACTGTGCGGAAGCTCCAAAACAAGTTTTTGGTAAATTTTAGTAATTTGCACCTCCAATTGAACGGTTCAGGGGTCGAAAAATTTTGTTGTTAGAAAACTCGAAACGTTGTGTGCCGATCTAACACCGCCCCGGTTCAGGTTCACGGCCACCGTAACGTGTCATCCAAGCGTTCTGGTTTTTCTAATGTCATTTGATGTGGCTCACTGACTCGATTTTCAGGCCGGAAAGCGTGCACCAGTATGCCTTTCCAAGAAGAGAGACCAAATGAACAGGACGATGCGCATCGTGAAAAATTCTGAAACACTGATAGTAATAACTGTAGTGTTGAAAATGAAAATGTTATCAAAATAAAAATCTTCCAAACAATTTCTTACAGGAAGAAAAGGAAGAGCTGTCTGCTACGATAACGAAAGCGCTGCTCGCGGTTGGTGTTTTCGTTATTAGTGTTTCAGAATCTGAAACGTAGTGTGCCAGTCTAAACAGCGTCCTGTTTACTCTGTCTGTCTTATTGAAAAGACAGACTTGTGTGTGGTCTTCTCACACGACCTAGAGGTCATGCCTGGAGGTCATTTGGAACAACATGTGAAGTGCCAGACGACCTGGATGACACGTTACAGCGATTGGAAAAGTGAACAGGACGCTGTTTAGACTGGCACACAACGTTTCAGATTCTGAAACACTAATATGTTCAGTTGCCTGTAGCGGCCATCTTGCTGGAAACCTACTGTATTCCCGGGAGCTGAGGTAAAAATATCGACACTGTTGAACCCTTTCCACTGTTTAGACTCTACTTTTTCGCGCTCTACTTCTTTGGAGTGCTCCGCGCCGCTTTGACCCTGCCCTATTAGTATTCCAGAATCTGAAACGTAGTGTGCCAGTCTAAACAGCGTCCGGTTCACTTTTCCGCTTGCTCAGACGTGTTATCCAGGCCATCTGGCGCTTCACATGTTGTGTCATGAGACCTCCTGACATGACCTCTAGGTTGTGTGAGCAGAGCACACACCAGTCTGTCTTTTCAATAAGGCAGACCAAGGAAACAGGACGCTGCTTAGACCAGCACACTACGTTCCAGATTCTGAAACACACTAATATCACCCCTCTCAGCCCCGACTATAACCTCATTTTTTTCGGAAGCACATGCGGTTTTCACTCTTAGAAACTTCATTGCCACAGAATGTGAACAAAGTGAGAAAAATGATTAAATTCCAGTCCCGTGCTGATGAAATTCACACTGCCAAGGCTGGCGTCTTTGAGTGAGTTTGGTCGTGAATTCAGTCGTGAACAGTGTCATTTATATGGTCGACCGAGAGCCGTATGTCGAATTGCAGTCCACTTGAGACAGCGAAACGGCCGATTCTCATGATGAGAAACCGATTTCCACACTGAAAGCAGGAGGAAGGAAAACCGATTTTCAGAGAGCAATGAAACCTCGTCTCATGTAGAAAAAAGCTCAAAAAAAAAGCTAAAAAAAGAAAAAAAAAAGAAAAAAAAAAGCTCAAGCAATGCTGACTGAGCTGGCAGAAACAAGCGCTCAAGTTGGCCTAACCATCTCCCAAGCCAAGACCCAGGCAATGACAAACATCCCCAACATCCGACCCCTATCATTGTACAATCGTCCCATAGCCTATGTTAGATCCTTTGTGTATCTTGGCCAATTAGTATCATTCAATTGTTGTGAAGCTCTAGAACTCAATAGGAGGATAGGCTCCGCATGGAGATCGTTCAATGCTCACTATGATTTTATGACCCATAGAACCAAGCCCATGCATCTCAAAGTACGCCTATTCACTCAATGTATAGAACCCGCATTTCTGTATGCCTTAGAGACGCTACCACTCAAGCCTGCTTCACTTCATAGACTCGCTACAACCCAGCGAAGAATGATGAGAAGGATGGCGGGAGTGTCCCTCCTCGACCATATCTCTAACGACAGACTCTATAACATTGTACCCGTACGCGATATAACACACAAAGTAATAACTAGGAAGTGGAATTGGTGTCGTCATGTTTGTAATTTGCCCCCAACTAGATGGACCCGCGCTGTGACAGAATGGTATCCTAGAGACCAAACTAGAAGATTAGGCCGCCCCAAGACCGCATGACATGACGAGTTTAAACGTGCTTGTGGTGTTCACTGGATGACTGTTGCTCGTGTTGATAACCGTTTGTGCATGATTGTATGACTGGACGAGTGCAATCACTCTGATATCCGGATAAAACTGTTAAACATGTAGAAAAAAGGAAGAGCGTAGACCGATTTTCACACTGACAAACAATAGAAAGTGAGACATGAATCGGCCGTTTCGATGTTTCAAGTGGACTGCAATTGGACATACGGCTATCGGCCGACTATAGTCGGGAGCTGAGAGACAAGTAGTTGTGATATGAAGACTTCCACTGCTTAGACTTCGCTTCTCTGGGTTCTCTTCTTTCTTTCCTTGTTCTCACACCCGACCGCGACGTGCTTACCGCGCCGCTTTGACTCAACTCAAACTTTCCTCTCAGCCCCCGACTATACCAACTTGAACACTGGTCGTGAAAAGTGAAAAATATACATCGAATGGTGAATATGGAGGGTTGAGAGATAGCTCACGGAACTGATTTCCTGTGAAATGAACAAATCGAAAATCTTTTCAGAACAATTGAACGTATTGCAGCGCGCAAGCGCAACTACGAAATCTCTCGTGACGACACTAAGTTGGTTGCTTAAAATACAGCGACTTGCGTTTTACCCCGAACTCCGAACCCAAAGCACCGCCCCTTTCCTGAGTTCGCGTTTTACCCTACCGTCAAAAATTATGCAGTGTCCTCCTGAAACACATTGAAAACAGAGTTCTCATGGGGGTGTAAAAGACGGAAGGCGAGATAGAAGTTCGGTTTTAGCGTATCAGAATCTAAAACGTGGTGTGCCAGTCTGAACAGCGTCCTGTTCACTTGGTCTGTCTTGGTGAAAAGGCAGACTGGTGTGTGGTCTTCTCACACGACCTAGAAGTCATGTCCGGAGTTCACATGGAACCACCTGTGAAGAGCCAGATGGCTTGGACGCCTGTTACAGCGATTGGAAGAGCGAACAGGAAGCTTTTTAGCCTCGTACACCACGTTTTAGATACTGAAACACTGATATCTTGATAATAATCTCATCAATATATCATTCACTACAGACCCACAGAATATCCGTTCACAGAATCTCAGCAAATTTGTAGAGGCAATGAATATCACCTGGATCTGCAACACTCTGAAAAACGAGAGAGACTTTTCAGATGTAGCGTTTGCCTAGAAAACATCACGGCTGTTGCTACAGTACACTGCATGCACTGTAGCTCGCTTGTATCATGCAAAGAGTGAGTGCAACTGTTTATAGTCGACCGAGAGCCGCATGTTCAAAGGCCATTTCAGGTCTTTCGCTCTCTGTGTTTCTTTCAAAAGTAAACTCGGCTGTTCTGTTGTCTGAAGTGTAGATTGACGGACTTGCGGCTCTCGGTCGACTATAGGCAAGGCTAAACACAGTCTCTAATGTTTAGGAGGTCGATAACTGTATGCCCAATGTGTTTCACTGTCTCGTGCTCTCAATGTGCAACTCGACCAAAATGCGCTATCCCACTGAGACTCGACACAGGGCTCGCGGTCGACTATAATAATAGGCGCTCACGTTTAGACTGATTAGTTTGAAACTCAATCAATGGAATCACTTTTGGCACGACTTTTACGCATTTTGAAGACCGGTTTTATACTAATCAGCTCACACTCTTTCACGTGGTGTAGGTGTTTTTTTCTAAATTTACTCTGGCGATCTCGCATCATTCCCTCATCAGCTGCGCCATCAAGCTTTGCACGAAAGATGACGGTGTGCCTCCACAGTGCATTTTTTGCCGTCAAGAGTGGCACTCACAGAGAGAAAAGTCGAGTTCTCAACCTGTCGCTTTCCTGGAGGTCAGTTCATCATAACTCATCCGATGATTATTGAGCAACCCTATCTGGGAATCACCATTGGTAATATAAACAATACGTTCTGTGTTCTCCGAGTGGCGATAAAGTCGAGTCAAGTCAAGTCAAGTCAATTCTCCACCTCGCAAAGACTTCCGAGCGAAGCGCTGTGGATGGGCTACTAGTGAAGTATTTTCTCTTTCGTACTCGCTTCCTGTACGCATCTGTTGACCTCCGAAAGAAAGAACTATGCATTTCAAGTAGTTGGGGTGTTTCGTGAAATGCAATGTCATTCCTGCTTATAATCTCATTATTCTCAGCTGCCCCGAGACGACAAGACACTCTATCTACTCTAAAATGGAGGGAATCTTCTTTACAAGAGGGCTGTGATAGCGAGCATGCTCGGAAATGTTCACAAATTCGTAGCGACCGAAATCCGTACGTTACTTTATACCGTATACCGTCGGAATTTCAACGTACGAATTTCGGTTGCCACGGATTTCTGAACATATCCACATGCTCCATCTAAGTCTACAAAAACTTTCATCCGCATGTACATATTTCATCCATCATGTTCAAGAATCTCATTTGTAACTAATGTTCTTTCCGCATCCTTCAAAAGTTTGAATTTGAATTGTAAGTTTTCAAAAAAGACAGCAGCCAGCTCTTTTTTTCAGTCTGTACTATGATTTTGACCTTTTCAAGAACTCATACTCACTGGCTGAGATTGTTCTTTTCAACCTTCGATTTTGCTTTGAAGATTGATGAAGCAGAATTCTATCCCAGAGAACGATCATTTCAGATCTGTGATCCATTTCCTTCATTCGTTGTTGTTTTAAAGGATCCCGCGTGAAGAAAATCAAGTTTGGCTCATATCGTCCGGAACGACGTTCTGAGAAAGTTCTGCTAGTCAAAAAATTTTTAGGGTCTACCGTAGCAGAATTTTCTCAGAACGTCGTTCCAGACGATATGAGTCATACTTGATTTTCTTCACGTGGGGTCCTTCAAACCTACCCCAAGCAATAAAAAAAAGGGTATTAAAGGATCTGACACCCCCTCACTCATGACAGGTGGAAGGAGCCAGCTGTTAGGATAGCGCTCTATTCGACAACACAAGGAACCTCTACAGAAAGAGAAAGAAGCTGTCACTAGGAGAGAGTGAGAGAAAAAATTGTGGTGTTCGCCTAGATGAAGTTTTGCATACGTCGCTTTTGAATGCAAAACCACAGTAGCCATGCACCACCCTTTAAATGGAAAAAATGACTCTGACAACACAGGATTGCGAGAGCTTATAAGCTGATTACAAGTTTCTGCTTCGAACAAATGAAGCTTCTATCAGGAGCAAAAGATGATGTGCAAGTTAATAAGTTTGCGGGCAAAAGTTCTTCATGTTTTCCTGAATAGGAACTGAAACACTATTTTCCTGACAATGAGTGAAACACGAGTTTCAGAGGTCAAGGAGAGACGCCTAGGGGCACCAATAAGCCTAGGGGCAGCTATCAGCGTTTATCGCTCATCAGTGGAACCCCTCAGAGAAGCCCCTCTCATAATGGGATGGACCCTACGAACACACACAAACACTCACAAACAGCTCCTTTATTTATAGTATGGATATCGTTATCGATCATATCCACTGCCAATGCCTATCATCAGCTACTCAACGAGATTACTGCAATGGTGCTGTAGGTCACATTGAAATCCTCCTCCGTTAAAAATATATTCCTTGTGAGTAGGTGTCACATGAGGAAATGGATTGTCATATCTTTCTCTCACCCTGTATACACCTGATTATGTTTGACCTGAGAAAACATACAGACTGTCCAGGAGGTATCGAGCCCTCCAGCACATTCATACCAGTATAAAAATGAGCGCCTTCAACTATTTCCAGCAGTCACCTTGTTACGACTTTAGAACACTCTTCGAATATGAATATATTCTTTTGCTTTCTACAAAGAAGACAGCGTGATCTTGGTAGCACCTCCCAAGGTTTGTATTTTTTCTTTTTTCTTTTCATCTTTTTATTTAGTTATTCTATTTATTTATCCTTTTTTTCTATCTTTTTAATTATCGAGAAATCGTTCAACTGAAGAGTTTAAATTTACAGTTCGTCCAACTGCCAACAACTGTTCACGATGCGTGCAGAATCGCGATACGGAAACCAAAGACGAGCAGGTATTGAGATGGTTTTTGAAATGATAGATTCAATTCACCAAAGGACTCAATTTCCCGACCATGACTGGGGGGCAGTTGTTAGACCATACAAGAGAATGAAATTGCGCTGTATCAAAAATTCATTCAGATCGCTGAGTTGCGACGAGCTCTTGAAAATCAGAAGTCGCGCGCTGTGAACTTAGACAGTAAACTGACAGAGGCGATGGAGGAGTTGGCAGCGTGCAAGGAATTTATTACAAGGGGTCAGAATAGTTTCAGTATTTTTTTTTGGTTTTATCTTGTTATAGGATCACACTAAGAAGTTTTTTCCACTTTTTGCATCAGATTCAGCAAGCGAAGGCCGATTTGGCTGATCTGAAAATACTATTATTGTGCAAAAATCTGATTCACAATAGGCAAAAGCGCTCTGGGATTACTGTAACTAGGCAGAAGAACTGAAAAAAGTTGACAGCTGTGGGGATCGAACTAGCGAACATCAATGAACAAGAAGAGTGCGTATCCACTACACTATACAGATCAATTACTACTTTGAGGATGTTATTAGTATGCTCATTGAGCTTTAGCACCTCAAATGTACGTGAAGACTTCTCACTCCATGGTAGCTTCACATACGTGTTGCAGCCAACATACTAGTCACATCCAAGAACATCTCACATGTGTTACTATGATAATGTGGATTAGCAACCCCACTGCACGCTCGAAGTCGCTGGTTCGATCCCCGCTGTCGTAAATTTTCTTTTTCAACAACTCTACGTAGTTACAGTAATTCCGAAGTTTTTTGGTCACAGAAAATTGCTTTTTTTTGCTGGAGCGGAATGTATGCCACATTATTCGATCGGCCTTCGCCTGGTGAATCTGATCCGGGTGACATCGTGAAAAAAAGAAAAAGATGAATAACCGCTCAGTGTGTGATCCTTTAAAGATTTTATGACCCGAGTCGTAGTAAATTCGTGGTGCGCACAAACCATTGGTTTGCTAATTCACACATCGCGCACACAATCCATGCCACAAGTCATCCACGTGGCCCTCTCCCTCCTCGGTCTCTTTTCAGTTTTTGTGCAACGAGCCCAGTGGCACTCAAAATCAACTATCACCAAATAAGATGAAAATTTCAGGGTAGGTAGAGTTGGGTGTAATCTACACTATAGGATATGTGAAATTCCCCTCACGTCCAAAAACGTTTCCGGTTGCACAATCTTTAATCATCACCGAGATCTAAACAGACCTTATTTTTTAGTTTCGTATTCACCCTGAACAAATATGAAATGCTTCTCCAATCATCACTAGTTAGCAAACTTATTAATCCAAGCTTGTAAAATCCGGAAGAGCCGGAAATTCCAGAACATGGTCCTCGATAATTTGTCAAAAATTTAGGCCTAGGCTTAGAGTGTCTCGGAAATTTTTGGGTTTTTTTGGGTTATCACTTTCGGATAGATTTTCATTTATCCATATTGGGAAACTTTGAAATGCCCATTCGACTTTTTCACAGTCTCTTGAAATATCTGATTCCACCCCCATTTCACAATTTTTTGGCCATAACTCGGGAACTACTTCGTAGAATCTGAGACCAGTTTTGAAATTCTCACGAGCTATGTTTTCAGGAAATTTGGATCGGCAGTGGGAAGGTCATATCCTCAAAGTTTTTTTTGTCAGACGAAAAAAAGACGCATCACCAAAGTGTCGAAAACTGTTTTTTCAGGATCTGAAAGCGGAGCTAAAGAGAATAAATGAGTCCATCAGCAAAGTACTCACTTCAATGCGCAGAACACAGAATAAGACTGTGCCGACTTGAGGCGACTTGAGATTTCAAGATGTGTAACTTTTTTGATGAAGTTTTTTTTTATTTTCTTCTAGAGTAGTCGCAAAACATCTCGTGCTTCCAGAGGACTTATTGGAACAGTTAAGACTACTGAAAAATACAATTACTGGCTCCTGTTTTTCCTCAATTCCCAATAGATTACGATTGATAGGATTCTTCCGTTCAAAAGTTTACATGCGGCATAAACTTCTAATTGTAAAATTCTTCTACTTCAAACTTCTAATGGTAAAATTCAAATTTGCCTTTCTTGGTTGTTTTTCCGAACCTTTTCAAGAAATAAACACAGTGATATGAAATAAAAAGAAAGGCTCTAGGAGCTTATAAGCTGATTGCATGTTTTTGCTATAAAAAATGAAGCTTCTATCAGGAGCGGAACATGATGGGCAAGTTAATAAGTTTGTGCATCCACAGTGGGATCGATAGAGCGCTCTGGAGTAAGCAGCGGCCTGAAAAACTTTTTTTATTAAAAAATATGATGAATTAGTAGTAGAACAGTGAATCACTAACGTTGACTTGATAAGCAGATTGACACAGCTTTTTCGCACATCTTTGTTGAGAACGAGAAGTGAAATTGGCGAACAGAAACCTGTAATTACCATGGCACCCATAAGAATATTTGTCGGTGGATTTGATAAAAATCAAATCGAAATCAATGATTACCTCTTGTGATGAAATCTTCAAAATCACAACTCACACTTCAAGTCTGCCAGAAAGCTCAAAACAATAAGAGTCGCTCGAAGATCGATACGTTTGGAAGCAAATGAGGAGGCAAACTGGCAATAGAATGAATTCTGTGACGTTACTAATCAGGAAGCAACCAGTTTTGCAGGAGCCTTGCAGTGTGAAATATTACTCTAGAATATGAGCCGTGTTCACTCTGTCTATCTCTCATTATATGTGAAGATCCCACCTTGTTATTTCGGACTACTTCGGATGAAGAAATACTCAGAAAATTTGTTAACAAGTGTGAACTGGAAGCTGTTCAGAGTGAAGTGTGGGCTTTCAGATTTTTAAATAATCATTAGAGAGCTGACCTGGAGGAAAACAGGCGGAAGATTGCACAAGAAAATACTGAGGCCGCAGTAGTACAGACGACGTTCGCTACGCTGGAAATAAACGAGTAATATTTTTGTTTGGAGCTGACAATGTTTGTTGTACAATGTTGACAATGTTTGTTTGGAGCTGGTGAGGTGGAAAATTCGACCCCGTTGAACTGTCCCACTGTTCAGAATTTGCTTCTCCGGGCTCTCTTCTTCACACTCGACTGCGACTCGCTTACCGCGCCGCTTTTCCTCTAGTTCTAACGTTTCTCTCAGTCCCGAACTATAGCTTCAAACTATGCAATTATCACCGACTAGGGGAAGTCTACATCTACTTTTACTTAGACACTCCACCGAAACAATTTTCTCAAAGATCAGATGTATCTTTTTTGAGAAAACAACAACTTTAGAATAGTCTTCAGTTTTTCACAGGGCTTTGTGAACAATTTCATGAAAGCTTTCAAAAACTAACTCTTGATGCCGTCCTGGACAACTTCCAACCAGTCACAGAATAAACTATCAAACAGAAAAGATTAGTTATCAGCAGCTCAACAGCAACTACGCCAGCCTTGCGAAACTGTAAAAATGCGAAACTACAGTAATTTTATTTGTTGCAGTTTCGAAATCCACAGGCTCATACACCACTCTAAACAGCGTTCAGTCCACTATTACGACTGCTTTAGCGAGTCACCTCAGCCCTCTGGCACTTCATGTGACCTCCAACTCTGATCACACTGCAATTTCAGTTAGATTCATTGAAGATTTATCCAGACCAAATTAGATTTATCCAGACCCAAATGGTTCCTGTTGTACTATCACCGATGTTTGTGCCATGTTTCGTTTCAGACAAAAATCTGAATTTTTAGGACTTTCGAAATGTATCACCTCGGGCAGGAAATAAGCATCGATACTGTCACACAGTAGCCAATCTTCGATGTACGTGCAGAACAGTGGTCGAATGAAGAGAGGAAAGAATAAGATCACGGCGAATGCTGTGAAAACAACGAGAGAGGGCACAAATATCGATTGCCATGTCTGTGAATCGGCATTGACACTTCATTGAGGGAACTCTCAAACAAAGAACAGAATCCAAAATGTAGTGGCTAGTCACTGTAAAATTGGCTGACTGTAACTCCGAACAAATAACCCATTGTTTAGTCTTTTCAGAAAGACAGACAGGGTTGTCGCAATGACGTATCAACTCTGAGTTGTTTTACACATCGAAAAACCTGTTTGTGCGTGGAATAGAAGAAAATTGCAGTGAGCCTGTTCAGAGCGATTGCGCAATTTAGACAATCTTGTAATGTGGGTGCGATGAAACTCGTGCTGAAAGCGTGTCATTTTATGTTGTGGTCAAGAGTGTCTACAAGTTACATAAACCGGCTTCCGTTGAGTGGAGAGAAATTGAAAAAAAAGGGAAAAACAACTCACGCGAGTATTGCCGGCAGAAAACCGAACCGTGGCTCGTCGATTGGGTATAGAAATGCCATTGAAGGATAAGTTTGAAAACGTATGATATAGTTGGATGATAGCCAGAAGAAGAGATCCTTCAGGAACAAAATGTTTAGGATGAAGAGAGCAAAATTTCAGTTTTGCAATTTCAAAAATTGTTCTGAAAACTAAAACAAATGCTCTCACAGCAACAGCGGAATAGCAGAAATATCCGAAGAATACGCCCGAAAACTTGGCGCGGTTCTGAAGTTGTAGTTATTAGTGTTTCAAAATCTAAATCGCTGGTCTAAACAGCGTCCGGTTCACTTTTTTCAGCACGTTTCTGATTCTGAAACACCAATACGACGAGTTACACAAGTTTGATGTTCCCGAGTGGCTTTTTTCATCAACTCATTTTTATAGGAGAAAAGTGCACTAACTCGCAGGATGGCTACAACAGTAATTATGTATATCGCACAGGAGCGGTACGTTTGTAAGTCACTTGGACTAACAATATAATGTCTAAGTTGAGCATAGTGGAGAGTCTAAGAGCAGAACCAAGAAAATGATGAACAGCACAGCGTAGCTATACACTGGTCGTCATAAAGATAAGACAGGGGTACTTTTTCATTGTAACTCGTGAACGCTTTTCTCAATCACATCCAAATCATGTTCATTGAACTTCTCGCACCTCATTTACTCAGTTGGCGGGAAATCTTAGGAAAAACCTATATTGTGGGCGGAGCACCAGCAGAAAACCTTTTCTGTCAACGTTGCATAAAGATAAGACAGGTCCCCCTGGCTGATCACTCCTGTTTGCATAACTACGGTATCGCATCGTCAAACCCCAAATTGGTCATTTATTATTAGGACCCATCTAAATATTGATAAATTTGTCGAGAGACACCTTCGATGCTCCGAGACCGGAGATCGAAAATGCCACCCGCGTTAGTTTGCTCGCAAGGCCCATCATGGCATAAGTTTGATGATTTCTAGCTCTGCCCAATTTTGAGCCCATTGTCTCGTCCTTTGAATAACCTTAGTGCTGAGGTAGCGTAACATTCAGAGGCTCTGATAAAGTGGAACAGACGCGTGGGTTCCCCGACTATGTGAGTTGACATAGTTGACGTTATACGACTGGTGTATGACTGAGGAGATCGTAAGTAGTATTTACTGCGAATTTCCGAACCTGGAAAGAAGTGAAACTTGAGAATCATACGAAAAACTTGAGAACGGTGAACAATATTAAAACACAAAAAATTTTTCGAGCACAGCCGTCACACGATTACAGGAAAAACTCAGATTGAGAGAGCACGAATCAGCATAAAAAAGGCTGAAAACATGTTTTTTTGTGAGAGTAGGGCCTCACGCCGAGCTATCTACCAAAAAAAGGTGCCCAGGTTTCACCATCTAAAGACTGTCCTCCTATGTAAAAAAAATGTGCTCTACAATTTTATGAGTGGATTACCTTCCCCCCCGCCATAACCAGGTAATGTTTCACCTGGTGGAAAATTTCAAACGAGAAAACAGGTACTTGAATGAGGTTTTTGAGAGTTTCGACCAATTACAAAATTGGAGAGCAGCGCCTGATTGACTAGTGTGCAACTTTTGAGAATTTTCCGGGCAGCAGTTCACGCGTTTATGGGTTGGTCGTTCGAAACCTTCAAGGTGCTCTATCTCACCTATAAGGAATTTTCGACACGTGAGAGATAGCTCTTTCAAGTCGTCAGGAAAATGCGCAACTTTTTCCCATTCACCGAAAAATTTTCAATTTTTTTCATGTCCCCGAGTGTCCGAAAAACTGCAAATCCTTACACATTCTCACTCATATAAACTCATCGCTTAGGTGCTGTAATGCGGGACTCGTGGTGAAAAGGCGAATTTTTCAAAAATCGATCAAAAGTACTCTTCCATCAGAGAGCCCCTTGGCACCTAAGAGAGCCCCTTGGCACCGTCCAGAAAATATAGGTCACTACGTCTTCAATTCATCAAGACCGTCAGCGCACAATTTCTCACCATCGCTCACAACTATGATGATTGGAAGACACTAATGGCGCTACACGTATAAACATTGGAAATGCGATAAAGATTTGAAGATTTACGTCCAACCTCAGTTACTCCGAACAGACTTCCCTAGTTAGCGTGTGAATAAATCTCTTCCAGTCGCGCAATGAGGAGGTTTCGAATGGCATGGCCAAAGTTTTCGAGTGAGTTTTTTGATATTTTCCCAAACAAATGCTGTTTTTGGCTACTCATTGTGAAAATTATTATTGCTTTGTAGTATTGTTAATTTTGTATTTTCAGAACGATAGGACGCATATCAGAGCGCGAACACAACACTGAGAGCGGGCGTGACAGCAGAAAGTTGGTAGTGCTTTTTTTAAAATCGGAATTAGGAGTGAGGCTCCGATTTTTAATCAATTATCCTTACCGAGTATTTGATCAGAGTACTTGAACTCGACAACTTATAAACGGTTATTTATCGGTAGAATGACACTTTTAGAGGACGAAATACGTGGAGGATCGTCTAGAACATACTCTTGCAATGATCTTGTACATCGCTTTTTCGGTCATGGTGGATGCCATTGATAACCGATAAATGCCTTAAATGTCTTAAATTAGGTCTTGCGGAGGCACGAGAACGCAAGCCACCATAAGATCAAGCAGAATGCAGTTTCCTTGAGAGTGGAAACAACAATAAAATGCACATAATCTAGGTTGGTTCAACAGCATTGTCAATTGCTGACTGCGCAGCGCTCTGCATACAGAAAAGCCGCATTAGCGGGATATCCTCCTCATCTTCTTCTTCTGCTGTGGGAGAATCAGCAGCTGCCGAACTTCTCCGCTTTTTTTCTCCGGTTCACCAGACTGCAGTGGTTTGCGCTCGAGTTCGCCAAACAGCGAAGTAAGCTGGTGCTCGTTGAGACACGCGCTCAGTGAGTGCGCGTAAGAGCCGTCCGGATTGCGTTCATCCTCGAGCGCTTGCATCATGACACGTGGCTCAGCTTGACGAAGTGGGCGGCAAGCACTGAAGTAGGCATCGACGGATGCTCGAACTCTCACGTCATGGCGACCAGCTGTGCGAGGCTTACGTAGAGCGAAACCACGATCAGGTGGGACGAGTGAGTATTTGTGGTGAAGAGGCCGATGGCGTGTTTCGTTCCAAGTACCGCAGTTCTGATCGAATCCATTGTGCCAACTATATCGACGAATCTCCTGACGTCCTTTTCTTAGAAAACCCCACAGCTTTGGTCTCTCCACAAATTTTGTCCTCCCACGGATTACTGAATATCACAAAAAAACATCAATGATTTGCTCGAGATCCGCTGATAAAAATTTTGGTCAGTTATAGTTACAGTTTAGACTAGAACAGAGTTTTCAGATGTAACGTATGCTTGGAAGATATCACGGTGACGACAACAGTTGTGTATTGCATCCACTGTAGTTCACTTGTAGCGTGCAAAGAGTGAGTGGCAACTTTGAAAATTCGAAAGTTCATTATTCGAACGAGAAAAAGAAAATACATTTGCATGAAGTTTTTTTTGCATTTGCATGTATTTGCATGAAGTGATAAGTTGAAAATGGAGAACAACAGTGAAGCTGACAGATTTCAATCAAACAACTGATCATTTAGTGAAAACGAGTGAGTCGCCTGAATCATCTCAGGGTGAAACTTTTCTTAGCAAACTTACTTTACAGTAAGTGAACAAAGAAGACAAAAACAACACTTAGGAGTCCAGTGTTGATAACCCGTGTGAATACGTCTCTTGAATCGACATGATAAAATTATCTGGTAGCCCAAGTGGTCCATTTTCGACGCGGAAATTCTCATTCTAATCACGATTTCAAGCTGAATCGAGCTAGACAGTCGTGAACTTAGAATTCGTTAGAATTCGGCAAGAGAGGATGTTCACGAACAATCACTATTTTTTCAGTTGCGCTATAACACTCTGCACTCAAGATGAAAATAGCGCTCCTCGGTGCATCTACTGTCGCAAGGAGTGGGTCTGGCAGAGAGGAGGGATGTCGAGTCGAGAATTTGTAGCCTTCCAAGAGGTCAGTTATTGATTTCCTGTCTTCTCGTGAGTCACAAATGCAATATGGTGAAAAATCATCACAGGCAGATCAATTTCTGATCCGAATTCAGTATTTCAAGGTGCCTTTTTTGAAAAAAAATTGATCTTACAATATATCAGCTACCGCAAGACAACAAAACACTCTACCTGCTGTGATGAGGAAGATGCTTCTGCTGAAATCTCACTTCAACCTCTTCAACCTCGTTTTCACCTTCAGCGATTTTCATTTACTTTTTTGAAGAGCTCGATCTGGGCCTCATTAGTATTTTATCGTTCACATCTGTTTCAAGAACGGTATAATCCGAACCTTTTTTTTTGGAGTGAGTAGAGTTCTTTCTGTTTTCGTGCTGACATGTTGTACTCGAATTTTCACCTACGTGTAACCTAGGTCAAGGGCGCTTCGCAGACGTATGAAGTTTCAACTAAAGTCGATTTTCCAACCAGTGAACCAGAACACGCTGATTACGGACACAAAAGGCACTTTTTTACGAATTCAATGTGCGGTTGAAACAATCAATCGTGAGAGTTTGAAGTCGGGCAATTGCATATCACTGAGAGGCGATGGGTATCGATTCGATTTTCTACGGCAGTTTCCAATCTGGAGCGACGACCTTTGTTCTCAATTTGAGCCTACTTGTCTCCGTCTATTGGGAGAGTCGCTTTCTTCTCCTTGGCTTTCGGCCAGCGCAGTTCCAACAGCTCATAAGGGAAGTTCACGACAACTCCATGATACTATGAGTAGTGACCTATACCACGAGAAAGAGCGTGTGCTGTTTAGTGTACATCTGCTCCGGGAAAGTGCCGAGTAGATCATTTTTGACGATTCTGGGCGTTGCGTACCAGCGATAGATTAGTCAGTGCATTTCTCTTTTCTTCCTCTCATTCTCGGTCTCACAAACTGTTGCACGAGGTAAACTCTCCAAAGGAATCTCACTACAACCAATGAAGCTCAGCGGGTACGGCGTTTGTGCATTAAACAAAATGTCGTGGGTTCTTCTTATTTTCTCAATCGGTCTTCGATAATAGTCAACTCTAGGATTACTCCTACCCAAGCCGGAAGCACCAACCGTGGTTAGTACGGTCAACCATGTCAATGTATTTGCCACTATCCTCCTACTCCTCGCTCGTCTCGTCTGACCTATCAAAAAAACCTATATGAACGTCCGACAACTTGGTCACTAATTACGCAAATATGCTATTTAAATATGCTATGAATGCTGTGCTATGGAGTCATGCAAATATGCTATGCTATGAAGTCCGTAATTTATCACCGTTTCTTACGCACATAAGGAAGCCTGACCTCCTTGTCGCCCTGTGGCATAGACTTGGCGTCACTGTAGCATAGCAGCCATAGGCATTCAACGACAGCACAACAACGCTAGTCCACAAGTTCTAGAGAGGGGCTGGAAGAGAGGTCAGGGTTGGGTCAAAGCAGGGTGGTCATCGCGTCGAAATTCTATAAGCAAGCGTAAGAGCACTTAAAAGAAGAGAGCGAAGAGAAGAGCAGTGAGAGTGATCACAATCACCGCGCACTTTTTTCCTTCTATTTAGAGCCGAGATAACCGCAACTTTCGCGCCACACATCAGTACAAACTAGTTTTCGAAAAACTGTAACCCATATCTCGCTTCGTCCTCAGGCTATGGTGCTGAAAATTGGGATGTACGGTGATGTCAGTCTTATGAATTAATCTACCAAGTTTGACGGTCATAGACTCAGGACGAAGCAAGAGAGCAAGAGTTACAGTTTTCCGAAAACGAGTTTAAACTCATGTCCCAGTTGCGCGAAAGTTGCGGTTATCTCGTCTCTACTTCTGTTCAACATCATCTTATCTCAATATTCACTCCTAATTTCAACTTGCTCTTCTCGAGCGTCGAGAAAATCACTCATGAAAAATATCCTCTATCCTGAGTTATCCAGCTAATGAGGTTCAACTTAGGGTGGAGAGTTTTCTATCATCCTTGGAACAAAGAAAGAAGCCAGATTCCACATCCTTCATTTACTGTAAGCGGATAGTTCAATAGGAGCTCATTTTTTCATAGTTGCTCAGAAGACTAATCTCTCGCTTATTGCAAATGGTGTTCCAAATTCAAGTACGATTTCAAGTACGCGAGGAATTTGATTCGATTCTCGCCATTTTTTCAGACTTGGAATACGGCTCTCATCGCCGCGTAGTTGACAGCGGACTTGATTTCGAAACCCTAATCGCACACAATGGATGAAAACAACGAGCTCGTCTCCTCGCAAGGTTTTTCTCCTTTCTTGGCTTTGACAAAAGAGTTTGCATCAAGAAAGTTCGATTCTCAGGTTCCGTTTCCGTATCTTGCGTTGTAAAGACAGAAACCCGCATACACAAGCAGAACGCGGACGAGAAAGACAAGCAGGTTCTAAGATTTTCAGAACACTCTGGAAAATTTGTGATGCTCCAGACGTCATTTGATAACAGGGTCAACAGCGGGTGTTTCAAGTGTTTGGTGCCCGACGGAACCCGGAAAATTTAAGTCTTGAACTGTCACTGTTTCAGATCGACCTGCTACAATGGGCTCTGGAAGATGAGAGAAGCCTTACTGTCAAACTAAACAAAAAACTAAAAGAAATGATGCAAGATTCGACAGCGTACAATGAAGCACAAGGTCAGACGGATTCCAGTTTTTTGCACGGTCAGAGATTTCAATCGTGTCGAATCGAAAGTGGTGAATTTAGAAGAGAACATTTCAGAACACGTTGCCAGAAGCGCAGTGAAGAATAAGATGGATGTAAGTTTGTCTTTCTGTCGAACATTTATCATCCCCCACCACTCTGAGATTTTCATCGCTGCTTCTCCGATGCAGTTTTCTGACCAAATGCTGCCATCCCTATCAACGTCAATTGAGTTAGGTTACAAGAGGCTTCGCTGAACGGTGTTAAAGGAGCGGTGCGAGGAGTTTCTATCGAATTTGAGCGAAAGCGAGTATTACCAGTATAATCAGCGTGCTCGATTTAGTCTCTGTACCAAATTTGGGGGAAAATGGCGATTTTCGATTTCATACTCGCCTCGCGTATCTCATCCAGAAATGCATTTGTTTTACTATCTCTGGTCTTGGCTACCAACGTGTAACCAAGATCAGGCGAGGGAGAGGATGGCCAAAATCATTCCACCAAGATGTAACCAAGATCAGGAAGGTAGAGGGGTGGGCACCAAATTTGGTACCAAGTTCTTCTGCTCTACTTGCCCATTGCAGAACGGAGGGCGTGCTCATTGATTTTTCGAAACGAGAGCGCGTCCAATATATTTTTCGCGTTCATGTCATCAAAATTCGTAATTCCTTTGTTGTTCTGTTGAATGAAAGTTGAAATATCTGTTTTTTTCATGTCGGACAGTCTCTTCGCGCACAGCTTCTCACGAAAGCTTCGTTAGCAGATAACTACCAGGTGAACTTTGTGCTGTAGATTAATTAAAATACTCATATCATCAAATTTCGAGTGAAATAAATTAAATCAGATCAAAACGAAAAAATTTCAGTGCTACTCCATCGCTAGCCCGATCAATCCAATGCAACGAGCTCACTGATTTCGGATCAAATACGTTGTGCAAAATCGAGTCATCATCAAATTGTTACTTTCATTTCATTGTATGTAACTTCTCTGTCACTTCCCTATCGACCTCTTGTTGTGCGCGTGGACAAGATAAACTATTCACGTGACCCCTCTCGGCTATAATTGTTTACATCTTGGTGGGGCGGGGAAGACATTTGGGAGAACCTTGGTAGAATCTTGGTGGAATGCACCAACTTGGTAAAATCTTGGTGGAATGCACCAACTTGGTACCAAGATACCACCAACATGTAACCACGGCTGTCCCATGTTGGTAGATTCTTGGTGACATGTTGGTAGCCAAGACCAGAGATGGGGTACGAGAAATTGACTTCCAGTCAGTGAACATAGTTTCTAGAGTTCTCTTATCAGCCTCACACAAGCCCAATCATATTGGAAACATTTCACCACAAAATTATCTTTCAATATTTTTTCCAGGATCAACAACTACTGCACTCCGCAGAAAAGCTTTCTAGAAGTGTGGAGCGTAGAAGAACTGTCGAACGTCTTTTCGAAAACCAGAACAGGTGCCATGATCTGCTTATGAAGTCCAAAGACATGGTTTGTTCTAGTTTTCCGTACTGATCCTCGACAGATTCCATGAAACATGAAAAGACCTGGCATTTTGTGGGGGCTGAGGCAAAAAACTTGACGCCCTGGAACTCTCCCACGGTGTAGGCAGTGTACACTGCGGCAAGTGTGGGGTTGAGTATGACAGCCATCTTGCCTTGTACACGGGGTGAGCAGACTAGAGACTATCCTTTCTCTCTCTAACTCTCTCACTTTTTCTCCCTATTTCTCCATTACCGGTCTCTGACTCCGGGTGAATTCAGTCTGTCATCACGTGTTTTAGACCAGAGGGCTGTCACACTCAACCCCACACTCGCCGCAGAGTTTATCCGCTGCACAGTGGGACAGTTCGACGGTGTCGAATTTTTTACCTCAGCTCCCGACAATAGTGACAATGACCAGATCATGTTGAGACGGTAGGAAAGGCGAACTTTACCTTGAGTATGTAGCTCAGAAACACGGAAAGAGCGGTGGAAAACTATAGTCGGCCGAGAGCCGTAAGTTCGTCCGGTTACAATTGAGACACCAGAACGGCCGAGAAAAGACCGATTTTTGCACTGAGTAACACGGAGAATGAGACATGAAACGGCCTGGTAGCTTGTCTGACGCGGACTCTGTCGTACATACTGCTCTCGGTCGACTATAAATCGAAAAAATAACAACTGGAGAAATCCGAATGTGTTTTCAGGAGCGCGAAAAGCAAAGTGCCGAGCTGAAGGCTGCGTTGAAAACAGAACAGGACAAAGTGTGCAAGCTCCAGGATAGACTCCGTGAAGCTAATCTGAAGCTCATGAATATGATAGTGAGATTCAGTGTTTTTGCCTCAGGATTAATCAATGAGAGCTTGTTGGGAATGTATCTGTTCACAAGATTAGGCTGCGCCGCCTCGAGGCGTTGCAAGTTCATGACTGTTCAGTTCTTACGAAGTTTTAACACTTATTTCCTTCTGGAAAATTCTAGAAACACGTACTTGCAAGGTACAATTTGGAACATTCTAGAGCATTGAAGAGCTTTCAAAATGTGTAGGTTATCATGGATTTTGTCGGACCCTCTAAAAATGCTTTCCTTGTGAGATGCGTTTTCAGGAGCGCGAAAAGCAAAGTGGCGAGCTGATGGCTGCTTTGAAAACAGAGCAGGACAAAGTGTGCAACCTCCAGAGAAGACTCCAGGAAGCTAATCTGAAGCTCGCGACTGCGACGGTGAAATCTAGTCTTTTTGACTTAAAATTACTCAATGAGAGCTTGATGGAGATGTATCTGTTCATATATGAGTGAGAATGTGTAAGGATTTGCAGTTTTTTGGACACTCGGGACATGGAAAAAATAGATTTTTTTCTGTAAACGGGAAAAAGTTGCGCAATTTCCCCACCACTCGAATGCGCTATGTCCCGCGTGTAGAAAATCGGTTATAGGTGTGTTATGACCGGTTGAAGGTTTTCGACCAGAGAGTCCTAACGAGAGAACTGCTGGGTGAAACAGTTCAAAATTTCACATCCTGGTCAATCCGTTGATGCTGAACGTTTTTGTAATTGACAAAAACTTTCTCAGACGCTCCGTTCCCTCTTTAATTTGCGTTTGAAGTTTTCAAACAGGTGGGAAAGTACCTGGTCTTCAGTGGGAACAGTTAATCTGTATTGAATCGAGTAGAGCACGTATTTTTACCCAAGATGAACAGGTTTTGGTAACTGATTTCGCTGCACTTCACCTTGCGATATAGCCAGGGAGAGGGCGCATGCTCGGCAGTAAGAAGTTGTGCGAATTGAAATAAGGCTCGGATTCTCTCACAGTGCTCGAGGATGGAACCTGAGCTCTTGAACGTCAATTACAAAGTTGTAGCGCACAATTTTTGAAACATAATCGATCAGGTGGCAATTTTTCCCGACCAGTAAACAGCGAGTTATCGGTTCTCGAAGTTTTTCGTCTTGAGAAGATCACAGTCTTCAAATGTGTACCATTGCTCTGAAACTTTGGGAGAGTATAAACTCATTCATGCTCTCCAATTTTTTAAGTGGAAGCGAAAAAACATAAAAATGTTTTCCCAGGTATTTCGAACCTAGAAATTTCAAACTCAAACTATCTTGTTCCATCGGCAGAAACAAAGGGTGATCACCTGATATTCGGAAAGAGCATATTCTTTTCTATACTGAACCAATGTTTCCACTCTCAAGGACTGCTCTCTGGC
Source organism: Hololepta plana (assembly GCA_963695495.1). NCBI lineage: Eukaryota > Metazoa > Arthropoda > Insecta > Coleoptera > Histeridae > Hololepta > Hololepta plana. Next base: position 21,237 of record CAVOJK010000523.1, read on the forward strand.
AACTTACGAATTTTATAAAACAGTGTGTTTGCCTCTAGTCTCACGACGTTCAACCCTCTCTCTTGCCGAGCACCGAAAATCGGAATGCGACATTCTCTCCTCTTCACAACAATTTGATGTTGTTGAGTATGATTCCTTTTCACTTTTGTCCCAGGTGTTCTAGTACTTGTATCGACATGAAAATGCTCAACCTAATGGAAAATAATATGCTCTTTCCGAATATCAGGTGATCACCCTTCGTTTCTGCCGATGCAACAAGATAGTTTGATTGTGAAATTTCAATGTTTGAAATACCTGGGAAAACGTTTTCATGTTTTTTTGCTTCCAATTAGGAAATTGGAGAGCATGAATGAGTTTATACTCTCCCAAAGTTTCAGAGCAATGGTACACATTTGAAGACTGTGATCTTCTCAAGACGAAAAACTTCGAGAACCAATAACTCGCTGTTTACTGGTCCGAAAAAATTTCCACCTGATCGATTATGTTCCAAAAATTGTGCGCTACAACTTTGTGATTGACATCTAAGAGCTCAGATTCCATTCTCGAGCACTGTGAGAGAATCGGAGCCTGATGTCATTTATTTCAATTCGCACAACTTCCTACTGCTGCGCATGCGCCCTCTCCCTGGCTATATCGCAAGGTGAAGTGCAGCGAAATCAGTTACCAAAACCTGTTCATCCTGGGTAAAAATACCTGCTCTGCTCGATTCAATACAGATTAACTGTTCCCACTGAAGACCAGGTACTTTCCCACCTGTTTGAAAACTTCAAACGCAAATTAAAGAGGGAACGGAGCGTCTGAGAAAGTTTTTGTCAGTTACAAAAACGTAGAGCATCAACGGATTGACCAGGATGTGAAATTTCTAACTGTTTCACTCAGCGGTTCTCTCATTATGACTCTCTGGTCGAAAACCTTCAACCGGTCATAACACACCTATAACCGATTTTCTACACGCGGGACATAGCGCATTCGAGTGGTGGGGAAATTGCGCAACTTTTTCCCGTTTACAGAAAAAAATCTATTTTTTCCATGTCCCGACCCTTGCAAATCCTTACACATTCTCACTCATATAGCATGAAAACGAAGAACTGTTGGCTGTTAAAGATTTTACCACCCGAGTCGTAGTAAACTCGTGGTGCGCAACAACCATTATTTTGCTAATTCTCACATCGCGCACACAATCTACGCCACAAGTACTCCACGTGGCCCTCTCCCTCCTCGGTCTCTTTTCAGTTTTTCTGCATAAAGCCCACTGGCACTCAGTATCAACTATGACCAAATTTGATGAAAATTTCAGGGTAGATAGAGTTGGGTGTGATCTATACTATAGGATAGGTAAAATTCCTCTCACGTCGAAAAACGGTTCGGGTTGCACAATCTTTAACATAAAGTTTCGTGCTAATGAGAAACACAAAACTGCCTGGTGCCATGTCTCGAGTGGATTCCGATTGTACAACTGCTCTTCTCGGATCCAGCAGTGTCTATGGTGAATAGACAGAAACCTTACACATTGTCTTCGGCTGAAGAAAAAAACGAGATCGCTCAAGACGATGACCGTCGATAAAAAACAAGATCCTTCCGTTGTTTTCACGATTGTTTATTTCATATCAGCCGATCGTGATGAGAAACAAGAATTGAAAACTGAGATGCTTTTCAGGAGCGCGAAAAGCAAAATATCGAGCTGATGACTGCTTTGAAAGCAGAGCAGGACAAAGTATGCAACCTCCAGGATAGACTCCAAGAAGCTAATCTGGAGCTCGTGACTGCGACGGTGAGATTCAGTGTTTTTCCTCAGGACGACTAAATGAGAGCTTGATGGAGATGTATCTGTTCATAGTCAGCGCGGAAACGAAGAGATGTCGGCTGTGAACATGAAACTTCGTGCTATTGAAAAACAGAAACTACCTACCATTAGAGACGAGATAACCGCAAATCTTACAATTAGCACCTCCCAGACATAAGTACGAACTCGTTTTCGTAAAACTGTAATTCATTTCTCGCTTTGTCCTGGGGCTATCACCGTCAAACTTGGTAGAATAGTTAATAAGACTGATATAACTGCGCACCCCAAATTTCTGCATCATAGCCTCAGGACGAAGCGAGATACGAATTACAGTTTTTCGGAAACGAGTTTGCACTCATTCCCCTTTGGCGCGAAACGTTGCGATTATCTCGTCTCTACCTACCATGTCTCGAGTAGATTCTGATTGTACACACTGCTCTCCTCGAATCCAGCAGTGTCAATGGTGAATAGACAGAAACCTGGCACATTGTCTCCGCCCGAGACCCAAAAGCCAAAAAAACGAAATCGTTTGCGACAGTGATTATCGTTAGAAAACAAGATCTGTTGATTGTCGTCACGATTGTCACCCTCATATCAGCGGTTTGTGATGTGAAACAAGAATTCAAAAAGTGAGCTGTAATTTCAGGATCGCGAAAGGCAATGCAACGAGCGAATGGCCGCTTTGAGAACAGAACAG
>CAVOJK010000525.1:0-25176 GCA_963695495.1 Hololepta plana
TCATAAAAAGAAAACGGTTTCCACGTTGAGAGCAGGAGGAAGAAAGACCGATTTCCCCTATTGATAGCAAGAGATATGAAAACCGAGTTTCATATTGAAAGCTGAATAAGCGTAGACCGATTTTCAGCTGACAAACAATAGAAAGTGAGACAAGAATCGGCCGTTTCGATGTTTCAAGTGGACTGCAATTGGACAAACGGCTCTCGGTCGACTATAGTCCCTTGAGCAACCGGGACCGTTTTTCGACAAGAGAGGAATTTCACATTCTTGCAAATCCAAAACCGTCTGGCGGATTTTTCCAGCCACATTTTGAACAGAGTTATTCACACAATGCTTGATGTAGAACCCGGAAGAAGATTATAATTGATTGCTTCAATGGGTTCGATGCGAAAAAACTGAAACAGGCCGAAGTGAGAGAGAAAGAGGGAAAAAGGGGGGGGGCAATGGAACAGTGTCGAGACTAGGGTTCCCAATTCAAGTACTTTTCCACTGATTTGATGCATTCCCCGTTCATTTCAAGTGCTTCGGACTTGAAACATGCCTTCCATCTTCAAGTACTTAAAAAAGTACTTGATTGAGTACTTGCATTAGAAACCCTAGTCGAAACATTCGAACTAGAAGTTTTCGTACTCTAAGGATTGCCGTGTTTGTCCTCTGGTTAAAGACGAGATAACCGCAAATATTTGCCCATCCCAGACCGTCGAACTTGGTAAAATAATTCACAAGACTGATATCACAGCACACCCTAAATTTCAGCATCATAACCTCAGGACGAAGCGAGGTATGAATTACAGTTTTGTACTCATTCCCCTTTGGCGAGAAGAATTGCGATTATCTCGTCTCTACCTATAGTTTGCTTCCGTGCGCGGAACCTCCTGCAAAAACTGAAAAAAGAGATGTCTCCAGGAATCCGATTAGGTATTTTTCCCATGATGTTTTGCACTTTTGAAGTTATGCTGATTATTAGGGTTGTTATAGCGGGACGCGGGACAGAGTGAAAAAAGCTATGTGCGCGGGACTTTTGCACTTTGAAGTTCTCTTGCAAACGTCCCGCGCCTTTCAGTTTTTCGATGGAATCCCGCGCATGCGTGGGAAGAATGCGGGACAAATTGGTCTGCTTCTCTTGTGTGAAAGATGCAAAATACAACGACTTTCGAAAAGAATTGAACCCTGGTGTAGCAATTTTGTATACAAGAGTTTATACAACTGTTCCAAACAGCCACATACAGTAACAGGATAAATTGTTTCATGAAGTTTTTAATCGAGTTTAGAAGGGAAAAGTGGTCTTCGCTCGAAGAAGGAAGTTCATAAAATTGGAAGTCCGGGAATGTGGGACTTCCATGTTCTGCGGGCGTTCAGCCACATTTCAGTTTTGCAGAAAGTTCCGCGCATTGCGGGACAAAAGCGGGACATGGAATTAAACTGGAATCCCGCCTCCCGCTATAACAACACTACTGATTATGAGAGCGCTTGTGTAAGGATTCGCAACACCCTGGTCCAAAAGTTCCCGATTCTCGATTCCAACGATAAAATTAGGATCACATGATCGCCATTCGACAAGGAGTGAAATAATGTACTTTTCAGTTTTTGCGGACACTCCTTCAGGTGCACAGGTGAATGGGTAGGTTTTGTACATTCGTGCTCATAACTTCGGTAGTAGTGGTGCATTAGTAACAAAAATCAGTGAGCATAGCAAACGGGATACGGCGATCATTTTTGTAATTGGTCCTGAGTTAGTGGATGCGCACCTTCATGGATTTTCGGCTGCACTGTTTCAGAAAACCTGTGCTAAAAGAACCAGGGCGAACGGGGGCGATAATTTTTTTCGATGTGGTGAAACTTCAGGATGTGACCGTTCAGGAAAACTAAGTCTCGACTGTAGAAACCTATAGAATCGTATACATCGTACCTTTTGAAAATGAGATGCCTCGCTTTTTGAACTTCAAACTTGTTTGTGGGCTCGAGTTTTCCGAACCAGTTCTGCACTACTCTCTGGAAAGTACAAGAAAATAGCTCCAAAGGCGGTTGTTTGCAGGCTGAAAAAAAGAAAACTGCTTCTGGGCAATAGCGGATGCATACCAGTTTTCGTACTACTGTGCAAAACTACATGAAATAACTCTGGAGGCTGTTCTCTTTGCAAGAGAAATTGAAGAACAAAACTGGTCCAAAAAAACTCTTGCCCACAAACCAATTTCCATAGAGTAGTGCAGAACTGGTTCGGAAAACTCGAGCCCACAAACAAGTTTGAAGTTGGAAAACAGACACATCCCATTTTCAAGTGGTACGATGTATACGATTCTATAGGTTTCTACAGTCGAGACCTAGTTTTCCTGAACGGTCACATCCTGAAGTTTCACCACGTCGAAAAAAATTATCGCCCCCGTTCGCCCTGGGTCTTTTAGCACAGGTTTTCTGAAACAGTGCAGCCGGAAACCAATGAAGGAGCGCATCCACTAGCTCGGGTTCAATTACAAAAATGATCGTCGTACCCCGTTTACTATGCTCACCAATTTTTGTCATGATTGCACTCCTACTAATGGAGTTACGAGCACGAATGTGCGAAACGTATCCAATCACCTGTGCACCCGAAGGAGTGTCCGAAAAAACTTAAAAGTACATCATTTCACTTCTTGTCGAATGGCGATCATGTGATCGTAGTTTGATTGTTTAAATCGAGAATCGGGAACTTTTGGACCAAGAAACTGAGATTCTTGCGAATCCTTACACAAGCGCTCTCTTATACTTCAACATTTCAACTTTAAAGATTGTGCAACCCGAACCGTTTTTCGACGTGAGAGTAATTTCACATATCCTATAGTGTAGATCACACCCAACTCTATCTACCCTGAAATTTTCATCTGATTTGGTGATAGTTGATACTGAGTGCCAGTGGGCTTTGTGCAGAAAAACTGAAAAGAGGCCGCGTAGGGAGAGGACTTGTGGCGTAGATTGTGTGCGCGATGTGAGAATTAGCAAAATAATGGTTGTTGCGCACCACGAATTTGCTACGACTCGGGTGGGAAAATCTTTAACTAGGATTTTGACTTCAGTGGAAAATGACAACATCAAGACAATTTTTACAGGGCGGAAGAAGCAAACCGAGAAGTCCGAAAGAAGAAGACCAGGTGAGCATGGTGATGATGGAATATTGCAGCTGAAACAGAAACAACTTTCGAAATCGAGAGAAGAAAAATTCGATATCGCGCGGGAGTCCTTGGGGTGATCCCTCTCCCTTCTTTCAGCTCTTATCGATCTATCGATCGATCTCTCTTTCATTTACTCTCATAGAATTATCATGGAATCAGCCGTTGCTTCAAACTTGGAAGGTGTTAAAGTCGTATTAGTGTTTCAAAATCTGAGACGTGGTGTGCCGGTCTAAGCAGCGTCCGGTTCACTTTTCAGCTCGCTCCAACGTGTCATTAAAGCCGCCTGGCACTTCACAGGCGGTTCCATGTGACCTCCGGACATGCCCTCTGGGTCGTGTGAGAAGAGAACACATCAGTCTGTCTTTTCAATAAGACAGACCAAGCAAACAGGACGCTGATTATACCAGCACACCACGTTTCAGATTCTGAAACACTAATAAGGTTTCCTCATGGAAAATTCCTCGAAACAAATCTTTGATTCAGAACAAATCAAGGTCCAAAAAAGATGGCGAAGGCAGCCGTAACAGAAGCAAGGTAAGTAGACAGGAGGTGACCGCAACTCTTCGCGCCATTGGGACTTTTGAAGTTATGCTGATTATACTTCGACATTTCAACTGCAAATAGGATTTTGACTTCAATGGAAAAATACAACATCAAGATAATTTTTTCAGGGCGGAGGAAAAAAACCGAGAAGTCCGAAAGAAGAAGACCAGGTGAGCATTGAGATGATGAAACACTGCAGCTGAAACAGAAACAATTTTCAAAATCGAGAGTAGAAAAATTCGATATCGCGCGGGAGTCCTTGGGGTGATCCCTCTCCCTTCTTTCAGCTCTTATCGATCTATCGATCGATCTCTCTTTCATTTACTCTCATAGAATTATCATGGAATCAGCCGTTGCTTCGAACGTGAGAGGTGTTAAAGGTGTGGTCCAAGGATCTTTTTTGGAAATTGAGCAGAGATGGGTATCACCAATCGTTCTATCATACCCGAATTAGTGACAGTGCGTATTTCTGGGAAGATTGTGGAGAAAAAATTTCGTCTGCTCCTCTCGTATTAGTGTTTCAGAATCTGAAACGTGGTGTGCCAGTCTAAACAGCGTCCTGTTTACTCCGTCTGTCTTATTGAAACGTCAGACTGGTGTGTGTTCTTCTCACACGACCTAGAGGTCATGCCAGGAGGTCATTTGGAACAACATGTAAAGTGCCAGACGACCTGGATGACACGTTGAAGTGATTGAGAAAATGAACAGTACGCTGTTTAGACTGGCACACCACGTTTCAGATTCTGAAACAATAATATCACACCGTCTCCTCTCTTCTCTGCCTCTCAATATTGACAGCCCACAAACCATTTGTGGGCTGTCAGCATCTAGAAGAGAAGAAGGAGAGGAGGCTAGGGACGCAGAAAATGGCCAAACCCTTCCAAATCTGCTGAAAACACGTATAGTAACTAATTCGCACACGATGAAACGATTAATGATACTCTTTCTCCGCAAAAGATAACCGCTCTTTCAAAGTGGTAAGGTTTCCTCATGGAAAATTCCTCGAAACAAATTTTTGATTCAGAACAAATCGAGGCCCAAAAAAGATGACGAAGGCAGCCGTAAGAGAAGTGATGTAAGTAGAGACGAGATAACCGCAACTCTTCGCGCCATTGGGAATTTTGAAGTTATGCTGATTATTAGTGTTGTTATAGCGGGACGCGGGACAGAGTGAAAAAAAGCTATGTGCGCGGGACTTTTGCACTTTGAAGTTTTCTTGCAAACGTCCCGCGCCTTTCAGTTTTTCGATGGAATCCCGCGCATGCGCGGGACGAATGCGGGACAAATTGGTCTGCTTCTCTTGTGTGAAAGATGCAAAAAACAAAGACTTCCCAAAGTAATTGAACTCTGGTGTAGCAATTTGGTATACAAGAGCTCATACCACTGTTCCAAACAGCCACAATTCAAGAGGATGAATTGCTTCATGAAGTTTATAATCGAGTTTAGAAGGGAAAAGTGGTCTTCGCTCGAAGAAGGAAGTTCATAAAACTGGAAGTCCATGAATGCACGACTTCCATGTTCTGCGGGACTTCTGCCACATTTCAGTTTTGCAGAAAGTCCCGCGCATTGCGGGACAAAAGCGGGACATTGAACAAAACTGGAATCCCGCGTCCCGCTATAACAACACTACTGATTATACTTCGACATTTCAACTGCAAATAGGATTTTGACTTCAATGGAAAAATACAACATCAAGATAATTTTTTCAGGGCGGAGGAAAAAAACCGAGAAGTCCGAAAGAAGAAGACCAGGTGAGCATTGAGATGATGAAACACTGCAGCTGAAACAGAAACAATTTTCAAAATCGAGAGAAGAAAAATTCGATATCGCGCGGGAGTCCTTGGGGTGATCCCTCTCCCTTCTTTCAGCTCTTATCGATCTATTGATCGATCTCTCTTTCATTTACTCTCATAGAATTATCATGGAATCAGCCGTTGCTTCAAACTTGGAAGGTGTTAAAGTCGTATTAGTGTTTCAAAATCTGAGACGTGGTGTGCCGGTCTAAGCAGCGTCCGGTTCACTTTTCAGCTCGCTCCAACGTGTCATTAAAGCCGCCTGGCACTTAACAGGCGGTTCCATGTGACCTCCGGACATGCCCTCTGGGTCGTGTGAGAAGAGAACACATCAGTCTGTCTTTTCAATAAGACAGACCAAGCAAACAGGACGCTGATTATACCAGCACACCACGTTTCAGATTCTGAAACACTAATAAGGTTTCCTCATGGAAAATTCCTCGAAACAAATCTTTGATTCAGAACAAATCAAGGTCCAAAAAAGAAGGCGAAGGCAGCCGTAAAAGAAGCAGTGATGTAAGTAGAGACGAGATAACCGCAACTCTTCGCGCCAATGGAACATGAGTACAAACTATTTTCGGAAAACTGTAATTCATATCTCGCTCCGTCCTGGGGGCTATGGTGGTCCAACATGGCAGATTAGTTCATAATTTCCAAACCGTCTGGCGGACTTTCCCAGCCACATTGTGAACAGCTCGACAGGGGTAGCGGCTTTAGAGGCAAAACAATTGCGTCCCTCATGTTTTTTTAGGATTTTTACATGAAAGTAGACTGGAAATGAGAAAACGAAGGGTGGGATGGCGAGTAGGGTTTCTAATTCAAGTACTTTTTCAAGTACTCATTCAAGTACTTGATGATGGAAGCCATATTTCAAGTCTGAAACACTTGAATCTAACGAGGAATGCATCAAATCAGTTCCAGTACTTGAATGAGTGCTTGAAATATGGAACACTATTCGAGTCAGATGAGTCAGATACACTCTTGCATTGGTCGCCCAGGTATCCTGGAACACAACGACCTCGACGATGAGGATCGCGGTGAATTGTAAGGCAGCCCAACTTTTTAGGTGCTTTCGAACAAAGTTGAATATCGTTCAATCTGTTTTGATTTTTTTTCGAGAACATACATTATTATAGAAGAACTTTTCACAGCCAAAGGTGGTTGTTAGGCAGCTCCGAAATATGGGTGGTATCACAGTCTCGTTGGCACTGGGCCCACCTCTCATCAGATTTTGCTTGTAACCACTTCTGAACAGTATTGAAATTTGCTGACCGTCACTACACACAATTTGAAAAAGGAACTAGATAGATAGAGTGCCGTCCAACGGGCACAGATGAACAAGTAACAAGGACAGCCATTCGGTGCTCTCTGGGCTGGGGCGTAACATCCCCTGGGACCACTCCAAGTGCTTCCTGATGGTCCTTTTGAGTTTTAAAGGATCGGGCACCCCCTCACTCATGACAGGTGGAAGGAGCCAGCTGTTAGGATAGTGCTCTATTCGACAACACAAGGAACCTCTACAGAAAGAGAAAGAAGCTGTCACTAGGAGAGAATGAGAGAAAAACATTGTGGTGTTCGCCCAGATGAAGTTTTGCATACGTCGCTCGTGAATGCAAAACCACAGTAGCCATGCACCACCCTTTAGCGGATTTGCAAGAAGCATCACACGTTTTCTCTCATGGAAGAGGTTCCTTGTGTTGTCGAATAGAGCATCCTCCTAACAGCTGGTTCCTTCCACCTGTCATGAGTGAGGGGGTGCCCGATCCTTCAAGGTCCACAAAATGTTTTCCGCTAACGATGTCATGCGTTCACTACGAACTCGTTTCCGAAAAACTGTAATTTATATCTCGCTTTGTCCTGGGACTAATACCGTCAAACTTGGTGGAACATTCAATAAGACCAAATTTCAGCATCATACCCTCAGAACAAAGCGAGATATGAATTACAGTGTTTAGAAAACGAGTTTGCACTCATTTCCCCGCTGGCGAGAAGAGTTGCGATTATCTCGTCTCTACTTATCGGTTTTCGCCACCCTAGTAGACATATACAGTAGCGGCCAAAAGTTTATGAAATTTGGTTTTTTCGGCTTAACTTTCGAACCGATCAAGGAATCGCTTTCAAATTTTCTAGTAAAATTTTCTAGTAGTATGTAGTAGTAGAAGTAAATGAGCATCACCTTTTGAAGCCCGATCCTGTATCTGCTCCACCAGCTCCAGCTCCACCCGCCCGTGTGAGTTTTATTTGCAATAATCTTCTTGGTGTGCTTTCTCATAAACTCATGAACTCGACTATAGTCCGAAAACTGTTCATACCTTCTTTCGCAGACCCAGTAAGGCACTTCACCCGTACTCCAACTTACAGTGATAGACCGTGAGAGTAGAAAGCCTTTGTCGCTGGACCACTATAATATGTAGAATGCACTAGAAAGCTGCAAAATTTACTTTCTCTCCCATGGATGTATAGTCGGCCGAAAGCCGTACGTTCAATTCTAGTCCACTTGAGACAATGAAAGAGCCTATTCATGTCTAATTTCCTTCTGCTCTTCGTGCGAAATTCGGTCTATCTTCCTCCTGCTTTCGATTAGAAAACCGGTCTACCTTTCTCTGGCTCTCAATTAGGGTTCCTAATCCAAGTACTTTTTCAAGTACTCATGCAAGTACTTGAACTGATTTGATGCATTCCTCGTTCAATTCAAGTGTTTCAGACTTAAGTACTTGAAAAAGTGCTTGAATTGGAAACCCTACTCTCAATGTGAAACTCGGTTTCTGTTCCTTATGCTCTCACGGCGAAAATTGTTCTCTCTCTCCCGCTCTCAATGTGAGGATCGGCCGTTTCGCTGTCTCAAGTGGACTGCTATTGGACTTACGGCTCTCTGCCGACTATGAAGGATATCAGAAAACTTCACTGCGTGTCATGGTTGTTTTTCAAAGCGAAACGGCTCAAAAATCTTTTGTCAAGATTGAGCCCAAGCTGGTATCACCCTTCCCATTATCCTAGCCGAATCAGTCACTGTGCATGTTTTTTTCGAGACATTTGGTAACATTCATTTTTTTCTCCTCTCTATCTTCTCCCTGTTTCCTCATCTTTTCGGCGTTCCCTACAGAAATATCATTGAAGGATCGTGTTAAACGTGCTACCAGCAGAAACAGAGGAGGAAGACCAGTAAGTGGCACAATTTTGTTTTCTCATTGTTGGTCATTCCATTGTCCATTTGAAAATTTAATGCTGTCATGGGATAACTATAAGCAAATGAAACAAGCTGTAAGACTCTTCCCATCCTGTACTTCTCCTGAAAAATCCTGTACTTCCTGAAAAAATTTCATTTAAAAAAATTTCACGCCTTTTCATTACTGACGAGCGAAGTTTGCGAACACTCCACGAAATTATGAGGAGTGACCTATGCCATCTGGAAGAAAATTCACATTCAAAAAGTGCCGATTAGATCATTTTCGGCGGTTTTGTGCGCCTCGGAAAAAGTGTGTTTTCGCTCATCCACCCTGTGTTGAAGCTGCACTCTGACATCGAAATTGATCGAAAAGAAAAACTTGATCTTTCCACACGCAACGGTGGCAAAAGCGAGAACCATTCGCTTCTCGCTTTGATATTATTGAAATTTTTTTCCTTTCTGCTACGCTCCCGCATCTATCGATAAACAGCGAGAAACTTTCACATACTTTTGTTCGTAAAGTAGTGCAGCACAATGAGGAAAGTTTTGCGCTGTTTATCCACAGATGCCGGAGCGTAGCGAAAAGGAAAACAAATTTCAAAAATATCGTTTCAAATTTATATTTGTAGGCCTCGTCTGCAGCCACTCCACAAGCTCGAGCTCCAACTTCGGTGAATTTCGTTTGCGATATACTAAGCTTTTCCAATAGTGTTTCCATGAATTCATGGGCTAGATCAGATTTGACTGGGGAACGGAATATTGAATTACAGTCTTGAATTACAGTACGATATGGTCAGATTTCCACTTGCAACACCGCGTCTTTGGCCCAAATTTTTCAATGATATCACTGGGAGACAGCGGGTATTGAATTGCGGTCCGAAGTGTAAACTTGGACGCGCCTCTTTTTTGCGTCTCTTCGCTTTGCAAGCATCACACGTTTTCTCTCATGGAATCGCCGGTTCACCGAAACGAAGTGTTAAGGGTCGGGCACCCCCTCACTCACGACAGGTGGAAGGAGCCAGCTGTTAGAATAGTGCTCTATTCGACAACACGAGGAGCCTCTACAGAAAGAGATAGAAGCTGTCACTAGGAGAGAAAGAGAGAAAAATATTGTGATGTTCGCCTAGATGAAGTTTTGCATACGTCGCTTTTGAATGCAAAACCACAGTAGCCATGCACCACCCTTTAGCGGATTTGCAAGAAGCATCACACGTTTTCTCTCATGGAATAGGTTACATCAGAGTTTTATAGAGTGGTCGCAAAGTTTGCTCGTAATTCTTCAACGTAAATTTTTCAGCCTGCGGAATCTCGGGATAAACCGCTCTCAAATGTGAACGAACCAGTGAGTTTTTTTTACGTTTTTCACGTTTCAAGCTTCTTATATTTTGTTCACTTTTTTACGGGTGGGCTTGCAACAACACATGTGCAGTAAGACCAATGAAAAAATGGATGCATCGAAAAAGTTGAACCCGTTGTTTCGCGATTAGTGTTCGTGAAGCGAGACTTCGAAACAGATTCGAGACAATCGAAATCGCAGTTCTGTTGCAATCTAGGTTTTGAAGCTTCATTTGGCCACAAGAAATAAAGTCTCTGTTTCGAACGAGATGTTTCGAAACATAGACCGGCTCATTCCTTTTCTCGAAATTTCAAAGTTTCGGGGTCCACCGGTAAGTGGCTAGTGTGTTTAGAAGTTTCTGGGTCCACCGGCAAATGGAGAGTGTAGAACATTACTTTTAAAGGATGTCGCCCACCAATGAATGACTGTAGTTCATATGCATCAGATTCTATCTATTGCGCATGATGCTGAAGTTTGAGAAGTGCGGTGATATCAGTAGAGACGAGATAAACGCAATGCGAACGAGCCTTATTCGCAACGAACGCCAGAGAAAAAATGTGGTTTCATTGCGCATAGTTGCGGTTAATTGCGATTAGGGCGGTCAATTCTCTTTTTTCTCCCTAAAATCTCCACTCTCATTTTTTGTCACATGAAAGTGACAGGTTTCGCATTTTTTTCATATTTTTCAGAAAAAGGCGGAAATATACATATAACTCGAAATGACGCGGTGATGAACATCCAGGTCATGAGGTAGACGTTTTACAAGTGACCTGTCATTCCATAAGACTTCCTCGGGCTTTTTTCCCGCACTTTTTTCACTCTATTCGCTTATTCCCGATTGATACTTGGACCTGGCACATTTGAGTTTCACAAGTAAAAACAAGAGATAGATAAGAAAGTTGACCGGCTTAATCGCAATTAATCGCAACTCTTCGCAATTATCCGCAAAGCGAAGTCAGAACTGAAATTCATTCTTCTTATTCGCATTGCGAATTGCGGTTATCTCGTCTCTAGATATCAGTCTCATGAATTAGCCCAAGGACGAAGCGAGATATGAATTACAGTTTTTTGAGAGCGAGTTTGTACTCTTGTCCCAGTGCACGCGAAAGTTGCGCTTTTCCAGTCCCTAAATCTAACTATGGGCACCTAGAGCGAGATTTTTTTTATTAAAAAACAAGATTTTTTGCAGGACAAGAGCAACGAGAACAAGAGCAACAAGAATAACCAGCAACAAGACTGGCGAAGTGCGTTTGAAAATGAGAATAACTCGAGCAACCGTGTACTGCGCTGACGAGGGATATTAGTGTTTGAGAAACCAAAGGCTGGTGTGTCGGGTGTGCAGCGTCCTGTTCTCTCGGTCTGTCGATTTGGAAAAGATAGACTGATGTGTATCCTTCTTGCACGATCAAGGGGTCATGTTAGGAGGTCACATGAAAGCACACGTGAAGTGCCAGACGGCTTGGATGACAGGACTCTTGTTTTTCTAGATGACAGACCGAGTGACTGAACAGGACGCTGTGTATCTGACGCACCCTGCCTTTCTCAAACACTAATATTACTGAGGGCCGAATCATCTTTTCGCGCCCATGCTATACAGCGCAACTTCAAAGCTCCCAGAGCGGTCATTTTCTATCGATATGAGATACTAAAACAGCATATCCGGTGAAATTATCCTAAAAATTGGGTAGGATGTATGACGAGGGAGCCACTGTTCTGAACGGTGGTCTCCGAACAGACTGCCTAACCGTTCTAGTAGCCTCGCCATAAACTCCCTATTAGTTTATGTAAAACCCCCTGATGAGATCCGCATATGGAAGACATCAGTTGCTACTAGTCGGGCTAGGGGGCCCAGGGTGTGCTTGCGTAACACAGTGGGACTGTTGGGGAACTCTTTATTATCAGAGCGACCACAAGAGGCAGAGCCTCCGATCCCCTTCCTCACATCAGTGTGTGTACTGAGACCTCCCTGCACTCCAAGGGTAGAAGCGATGGGCGGAGTCAGATGATGACCAAGGAGAGGGAGAAGGACGAGGACTATCGCCCTCGTCTCCTCTCTCTCTACCCGGATCACAACATCCCCCCTTCCGCAAAGCACTACGTCCCGGAGTGCCGAGAAATCAAACACAAATAACATGATAATGATACAGAAGTTGCAAAAATATTTTCAAACAAAGTGAGCGATAACGAAGATATTCTCCTTGGCGTTCATAATCTCCATCGTGTGTTGCTGCGACGGAATTTGATGTAGTGTCGGACGCGATGGAATTGTCCGTTATGATGCTATTCGGACTGCTTGACTGTAACTCCTAACATTGATTAATTGATACTGTTCTTCACCTGAATGTTTCACCTTCACAATCTCGAATAGGGGAATATCTGACCAGTTTTCTTCTGATAGAACACAGACTCACAGGGAGGAATCCTGAACTTTCACCGATCCACATTGGTCGATCTTCACTTCTCACTACCAATCAAAATGTCGAGCTGCTAAAACTGTGACATTGTATCAGTTTTGCAACGCACATCTCGAAAGACTTTGAGGCATTCGACTTTGGTGAACCAGTTCAGGTTCACAACGATATTGACGTTGATCCATCTCTCTGAGATTTCAAAACTGGTTATCAGCTCATTTGCTTGTTGAACACTATTGACTCAATTGGAAAAGAATCAGTGCCACCGTGAACTTGTGAGGTAATGCATTCGATACATTAGAGAATCATGACAAACTTTCACAAACTTCGGATGCACCATCTAATCCTAGTTGATTGTCAATTTGTTCTCGACCTTTCTCAACTTGAAGTTTTTCCTTTCACAAGAACAGTTTCAACTCTGAATCGAGAGTATCAGCACGACGTTGGTTCTGCATTGTCAGATGGCCATCAACACGCGTTGCCATCATCACACCGGAACTTTGTTGCTTCCGGATCAACGATGTTGTTCTGCTTCCTTGAGATCAGCCATTTCATCACTTACCTCCTGCTGCAACATACCATTTCACAAGTTTTCTCAGAGCATGAATCTGAAGTTGAACGAGAATTCCAGATTAATGATCTCTTCTGGACTACTACATTTCTTCTCAACTTCTCCGGACAACTCGATTTTGGGTCTAATCCGAGACGTAGACACTTGTTTCTGTTTGGCCTAAACAGAACAAGTACATAGATGCAGATAGACTTATGGTATTTGAGAAAACCTTGAGAAACAATGAAGTTCATCGTTTTCTCGGATAACTTCTGGTTTTCTGGAATACAGTCTTGACACACTTTTATACATTTCTTTTCACAATCGACTCACCTGAATTAGACAAGACTCGTATGATTTCCGGAACCCAGTGATTTTACTATCAACTGATCATTACGCTACTTCCTGGATCACTTCACCTTGGTTCAACTGGCAGTGAGCTCGAGTGATCAAACTCCACATTCAGTGAACCATTGTGTCCGTCCAGAAAGAATGAAATGACTGAGCGAACACTACCAAATGTGAGACTTGAAGCTTCTATCACCAGTGGTTACAGTCTTGAATGATCTCAACTGTCTCCGATGGAATTCTGAGTTCGAACCAACCCATCCACTTGTGTAGCTCTTCCTTTTCAGCATTTGGTGAAGTTCTCCTTGAAGTTTTCCTGTGTTGCAGGAACTTCTAGCTGTAGAAGTTCTATGAGAGGAATTACGTTTCAGTCGAACTTTGCGAAGACTCAAAGTAGTAGTGTCAGTCTCACATGCAAAGACACTTTTGATACTGATTGACTGTAACGCTCTCTTCTTCTATTTTCTTATTGAGCCTATGCCCCCTCTTCTCTCTCACAACACAGCAAACAGAGTCAGTCCTCCAACTGCGCTATTTGCCTCGAGAGAAGAGAGATCATAGGCTTCTCTGTTTGGAATGGCCCTCTGTGAGGCACTCCTCTTCCCTATGCAAATGAGTCAGCTGGCCAGTGAGATGGATTAGCATACAGCGCGGCGACCTTTGTCTACAACTCATCAATCTCCTTCCCGCACTGCGGAGAATTCGACTTCAGAGGACACAACGGGTTTCATTCGAGCTCCGATAGAATACAATGCCTCGAACGTTTGCACCGCACGATACACAAATTTCATCGTGATATAATTCTACTCCAGCTGAATTCTAAGAAAGAGAGACAACTAACTTCGAGGCCTTCGTGTTGCTACACTCCTTCTCCTCTCTGTCTCTTGTCCTCTCTTCTCCAGACTTTCTTTCGGATTCTCCTCAGTTATTGTTATAATCCTCGAGATTGTCTCTACAACAGATCCATCAGAGTGAAAGAAGGACTTCTACCGCTCGACTGCGTCTCGGCCCCCTTCTTTCATCTCCCGGACTCTGACCTTCCCTTGGCTAATTTTGACCTGTCCTCTGGTTTCATGGGGGTTTTTAACATCGTCACTTTGATGAGGTCCTTACACGGTACTCGACCGGGATCATGACTCCCAGACTTTCTCGAACAACATCATCGTGCTTTACCTCTTTCCTGAATTGGGTCTAGGTTGGCTGCACGTCGGAAAGTCAGGCAAACTGCGTGCGCGGCAACAGCTTATTCTGCTCGAACAGGACATTCCATGAATCTACAACCGCGTACTCCGTCCATTAGTACGGAGCTAGCAGGACATCCACTGAATCTTCAACCGCTCTTGCCACAGCTGTGCTCGGAGTTATCTTTTCTCTTCCAATTTGAATTGGTGAGTGCTCCGATCCTACGCCTTCTGCACTTGCTACAACGCTTTCACCCGTCTGCTTGCAACTATACAGACCAGGCTCCACGAACACAAGCTACAGTTATAGGACAACCCCCTGGTTACATAAAAAGACGTTTTCGCTATCATTCAATTTTATTTTTACTTACTCCCAGGAACGACAGGCTGAAAAATAGTTGATTGGAGGAGAGAAGAATAATGTAGAACTGACACTCTCCTACCCGACACGGTCTTTGATAGGGATATAATATTCACTAGCATTTTGGGCTGGCCGCCCTCTGGAATGAGAACAACTGAGGTCGTGTCTCAGCAGATGGAGTCATGATCTGGTCGAAACACACTACACAAATTACCAGCCGTGTCTCATGAACGCAAACTCAAACCAGGAACGGAGGAGGTTACGTCTATGTGGTCAGTTTTTTCACATTTCAACTCAACAACATTTTTCGATTAGCACTTACAGGTTTGTGCTGTGAAGGATTTTTTACGCAATGTTCCTGATTTCTACTCTTCCGCGTAACTAACTTGACTTTCTCGCTTGCTCCCTTCTGATGATCCAGAGTCATTGACAGAGCGGCCTCGTCCAACGGGTGTTCTTCAGTTGCGCCACATCCATGGTCAGCCGTCCTGTTTTGAGCCGAGGGCCAACAGGATCGCTCCCGAAGACCTTCTGACTCCTGTTCTCGCGACACGACATCGCGACATGAACAAAAAAACAATGACACTTTCTCACAAATTCCGCTCCAATTTTCTACACACGCACGCGGTTCTTCGTAAGAGTAGATAATCACTTTACCGATATTTCTCTCACATAAGAGCGACAAGATGAAAAAATAATGTGAAACTCTCACTTTTCTCTCACTCTCATAGAGATCCATCTCGGTGGAACCTCCATGTTCTGAACGGTGGTCTCCGAACAGACTGCCTAACCGTTCTAGTAGCCTCGCCATAAACTCCCTATTAGTTTATGTAAAACCCCCTGATGAGATCCGCATATGGAAGACATCAGTTGCTACTAGTCGGGCTAGGGGGCCCAGGGTGTGCTTGCGTAACACAGTGGGACTGTTGGGGAACTCTTTATTATCAGAGCGACCACAAGAGGCAGAGCCTCCGATCCCCTTCCTCACATCAGTGTGTGTACTGAGACCTCCCTGCACTCCAAGGGTAGAAGCGATGGGCGGAGTCAGATGATGACCAAGGAGAGGGAGAAGGACGAGGACTATCGCCCTCGTCTCCTCTCTCTCTACCCGGATCACAACACCACCAGACTTCGCCATGACAAAACGAGTCGAGACCTACACCATTGGATTCAGCGGGATCGATTTGGTTGGTACGGTGCGATAAAAAGTGCTCAAGTTCATTCCTGCTCGAGAAATCGATCGCGAAAGTCACTGGTAATGCACGGGCGACTCTACAATTCTCACTTTATTGTGAATTCTATGCGTTTTTACTGATTTCTTTCATCGATTTCTCGAGCAGGAATGAAATTGGGCACTTTTAATTGCAATGTACTGACTAAATCGACGACGCTGAATCGAATGGTGTAGGTCTCGACTCGTTTTGTCGTGGCGAAGTCTGGTGGTTCCCTCGAGAAGAAAATGGATACGGAAAACATGTGGTCGTGAGGAGGAGAGGAGCTCGTTTACCAGTTTTGAAGCTACGCTGGATAGTTTTGGCGCGAAATCGTAGTTTTGCCCTCTTGCCGGCAATTATCGGAGAAAAGAAAGAAAAGACAAACTGGTGTGTACTCTTCTTGCACAACCTAGAGGTAGAGACGAGATAACCGCAACTTTTTGCGCATCCCAGACATAAGTACAAACTCGTTATCGAAAAACTGTAAATCATATCTCGCTTTGTCCTGGGGCTATTAAAGAAGTACTGAGAGCTGTATCATCGTGTGAATGTTCTCGACATAGTTTTCGATGCTTGGGAGCAGCAAGTAGAATGACGGAAACTTTTTTTATAAATAAAATTTATACAAAAAGTTACAAAACGCGCGCTCTCCCGCACTCCTTTTGCCCCAAGAGAACGGCTGGCGACAAGGATTCCTCTCTAATTCGTCCCACACAGTTGACGTGACAGGCAGGGAAGGGAGAGAGTAGGGAGAGGGAGAGAGTGTGCGTGAAGAGTTAGAACAACAAGATTGCGCGCGCTTTCTTGCTTTCTTTCTTGGAGATGCGAGCGAGGATCCCACACTGGGGGAAATGACCGGATGAAATGACCGGATGGCTCCAGCTCTCAGCACTTCTTTAACGTGAAACTTGGTAGAATAATTCATAAGACTGATATCACCGCACACCCCAATTTTCAGCGTCATAGCCTCAGGACGAAGCGAGATATGAATTACAGTTTTTCGTAAACGAGTTTGTACTCATTCTCCTTTGGCGCAAAAAGTTGCGATTATCTCGTCTCTACCTAGAGGCGATGTCAGGATGTCACATAAAATCACACATGTGAAGTGCCAGACGACTTGGATGATCTGTATCTTTCGTTTCAAGACGACAGACCGAGTGAACGCTTTTGGCTTACCAAACACTAATAGCGCTTTTTCAGCCACATTAGTCAAAGCGTACAATTTGAAGGTGTCCCCGACCAGCCAGCGAAGCACGAAAAAACAGAAGCCGACGGAGATGATGAAAAGAGCAGAGATGGCAGCAATTATGGCACAAAGGCGTAGACTATGCAGTGTAATGTTCACACCTGTACATATTATTTAGAGAGGGAGAGAGAAAAAAAGAGAGAGAGAAACATTTTTTGATGAAGAGTTTTTGTAAAGAATGTGTATTTTGAGATGGGTACTGGAGGGCGAGGTCATTTGCTGCAGAGGCGATTGCGCAACTATTAGTTCAGAATTTTCGGCAAATGATTGATTGTTTGTTTATCGCCAAAATTTACCATGATCACAATAACCTTCAACAAAAGTAGTGCTGAAAATGTCCATTCTGTGCCTCTAGTTGCGCCATGGCAGTTGTGGTAAATAACCTAGCCCAAAATATTGAGAAGTGGAAGTGTATTTGAATTAAAATGATTGTAAGGATTTTGTATAATGTAAGTGTATAATTTTGAATAATGTAAGTGTATAATGTAGGTGTTGGTTTTGCTAATGTATGAAATGAAGTATAATTGATGGTAATGTGCCTGTATAGTAGTGTATAAACTGAATAAAAAATTAAGAATGTATGAAAGTGTTCTGTTTCTTTCTCTTCACGATTATGTCTTTGTCAGAAAGCTTGTAAGACAACAAAATCTACAGGGTCACAATTAGATTCTGAAGTTATGTCAACAAGTATGTTTTTGAAAATTCGACACAATCTGTGAGCAAATTTTAGCGTAATGATGGAGATGCGCAGCTCAAAATCGCAAAATCGCAACGAAATCACAAAACCGCGCGATTATGCGATTATAGTACTGACAACAAATGTGGGCACGAATTTGTAAAATGATATAAAGTTTGCAAATTTTCATTCATTGGACTTTCTTAGGCATTTTTCACCTTAATTTAGAGCTTTTTCAGAGCTCTCTTTTGCGCATACTGCAATGATAGATCATGATATTATCACCTGATCAATATTACAAGGAACCGTCACCCCAGAGCTGCGCCTGAGGCAAGCCGTAATTTGAATACAAACTACAAATTTTGGCTGCGTGTCAAACGTGGTGTGTTTTGCGAAAGGTCGACTGTAAGCGTGGTGTGCTTTGAGAGAGCTCGGTTCCAAAGTTGTAGTTTGTATTCAAATTACAGCTTGCCTCGGGCACAGCATCAGATGATAAGATTATGATATATCATCGCCATGTGTGCAAAAGAGAGCTCTGAAAAAGCTCTAATTCAAGGTGTTAAATGCCTAAGAAAGTCGGATGAAGGAAAATTTGCAAACTTTATATCATTTTACAAATCCGTGCCCAAATTCGTTGTCAGTACTATATCACATATCGCTTTTTACCACTCTAGTTGAAACTTGAAACTATACAGCGAAACTCCAAAACAGGTAAAATAGCTTCTCCCCTCATAACGACCACGTGTTATCAGTCTCCATACTTCTCAGATACCCTATCTAAATGTTTGAACAATTTCGTCAGATAGGTTGTTTTGTGTGGCACATTATCATGGAAAATGACCACTTTAGGAGCTTTGAAGTTGCGCTGTATAGCTTGGGTGCAAAAAGATGATTCGGCCCTCAGTAACAAAGAACTAGGGTGGTCAAAAGTGTTAAATTTAGCACTGTGCTAACTCCACTTTTTTATGTGATAACTGATCGTAGCTTCATCGTCAGGTGTGACATTCTGGTATCAGTTAGCACATCGAGTTACTAATTTGCGCCGTATTATCCCCTGTGGTGGTCCACCTGGTCACAATGAGCGTAACGATACATTACAGAAAATGATCCCAGAACTCATTTTACAAGGCTGAGCTTACGAAACTGGGATTCATTGAAGAACATTAAAGTTACAGCCAGTTATCACATGTGCTAACCCACGAAAAAGAGAGTTATAGTCGGGGGCTGAGAAGGAAGTTAGAGCTGGGTCAAAGCGGCGCGGTAAAGGCGTCGCGCCCGGGTGTGAGAACATAGGGGCGTTGGATCAATTCCACCCCCTGGACACGTTTCTTTTGCAGTCATGCTACAGTCTCCAGAGTGAATGCTGAGAGTTCTAGACTGCATATTAAAGATTGTGCAACACGAACCGTTTTTTGAAAGGGAAATAAATTCAACACATACTATGACAATGAGCAGCTCGAGCTCTATCTCTCATTGAATTTTTATCACCATTGGTGATAACTGATTTTTGGTGCCAGAGTGCCAGACCTAGTCAAATGGAACAAGTAGAGACGCAGACTAGAATAGGCGAGCAGAGTGCCATCCAAGAAACCGCGAAATCGCACCAAAATCACAAAAAACGCGCGTTTGTGCGACTATCACAGCGCTTTTGACACCCTAGTTTCTAGATTATCCTCAAGTCTGCCTCAAGTTTTTTCTCCCCACAAAGCGTTAAACTTTTCTACATAATCTGTATAAATGAACTCTTTATCAGAAAAATGAGATGGTGTGGATTCGGAGAAGGAATAAAGTGCACAACAATCCAATTATATTTCACAAAAGCAGGCGCTGCAACGACGAGAGTCTCCAGATGAAGGGGTTGTTGGTTGGGTGCGTTTGAGTGATTCACTTTCATAAAAAACTGGAAAACACACCTCGCATCTACCTGAAACCATAAAGGCCTCAATCCATCCAGATAGCGGTTTATCAAAATGATATTACTCTAACAATAAAATTTTGCAGTGGTTGGGATATAGAGTGGAGCGAGATGTGATTTTCCAATTGCTAAACAATTGTAATTAGCCCCAATTATAATTAGGGTTCCGATTTCAAGTACGATTTCAAGTACGCGTAGACGGAAGCCTTGTTTCGAGTCTAAAGCACTCGAACTGAACGAGGATTGAATCACTTTCTTCGCGTATTTGAAATCGTACTTTAATTCGGAACCTAATTGTAATTCAAATGAAAGAGAGCGCGCAAAGGCCATTTTGCATACTGAGAGCTGTAGAAAGCTAGACATTGTTGTGTATTCTGAAAAAGAACCTGATAAAAATGAAATTGATAAACAAGTGAATAAATCATATAAATTACGTATCATATTCATCATCGCCATTTCCATCGGCATCTTCATTTTCGAGAGCTGTAGCTACTGTAGCAGAGCAGCTGGAGCTGAGACTGTTGCTGTTGCCGCTGCTGCCGCTCGCTGCAGTATCTAGCGATACGAGAGGTGCTGCCAGCATGATACCGGTGCCGGTACCGGTGCCGGCAGCACCGATACTGCCGGCATCATCTGTCATAGAGCCCAAAGCACTAGCAGCAAGTAGCGATGCCTGGAGGTGGATGGTTGGGGAAGCCGACGCCATCGCCTGGAGTGCAACACGCTGCCTCCTGGAAATTTAAATGTCACGCTCGGCTTCTTCTTTGCTTCTTTCAACACTTTCTAGGTTTTTTTGTCAATTTCCTCTTCCCACTTACTCCCCGGCTCACTTAAAAATAATATCACTCTCACAACAGCCTCTCTCTCTATTCTCGGTCTCTAATCGCTATCAGCGTTAAAGGCACATTCAAACAATGTTGAGCCTTCTTTAAAGTAGTCTCATCACCTCTCTCTCTCTCCCCTCAGTCTCTATTCGCAATGAGCCTCCTTTAAAGCAGTACTCTCTCACCTCTCTTCTCTCTCCTCGGTATCTAAACGCAATGGGCCTCCTTTAAAGCAGTACTCTCACCTCTCTCTCCTCGGTCTTTTCCTCGCAATCAGCGTCCTTTAAAGCAGTACTCTCACCTCTCTCTCCTCGGTCTTTTCTCGCAATCAGCCTCCTTTAAAGCAGTACTCTCACCTCTCTCTCCTCGGTCTTTTCTCGCAATCAGCCTCCTTTAAAGCAGTACTCTCACCTCTCTCTCCTCGGTCTTTTCTCGCAATCAGCCTCCTTTAAAGCAGTACTCTCACCTCTCTCTCTCCTCGGTCTTTTCTCGCAATCAGCCTCCTTTAAAGCAGTACTCTCACCTCTCTCTCTCCTCGGTCTTTTCTCACAATGAGCCTCCTTTAAAGCAGTACTCTCACGTCTCTCTCCTCGGTCTTTTCTCACAATGAGCCTCCTTTAAAGCAGTACTCTCACGTCTCTCTCACCTCGTTGCCACCGAGGCCGCCAGCAGCTACGACAGCAGCTTGAGCAGCAGCGAGCTGCTCCTGGCGAGCCTGTAGGGGAATACTCGTTCTCTACTTTTTTTATTTTCAGTTTCATTTTATTTTTCTATTTTTCTTTTTAATTTTTAATTTTTAATTTTCAATTTTTAATTTTTAATTTTTAATTTTTAATTTTAATTTTTTATTTTTTATTTTTTATTTTTTATTTTTTATTTTTTATTTTTTATTTTTTACTTTTTTATTTTTTATTTTCCAATTTTTTCCCACAGAAATTAGCAAAACTGTTCAGTATAACTTTCGTAAATTTCTTGCTCTTTTCCCCACACGCGATACACAATTTTCTATCCTCTCTCTCTATGCTGATTTTTTGATCACCTCGGAAGCCATTATTCCTGTCATTTTTCCGTTCGCCTTTGCTCTCTCTCTCTCTCTCTCTCTCTCTCTCTCTCTCTCTCTCTCTCTCTCCCTCTATTCCTTGTCTTCTCAATGAACAGCCATCAAAAGTGCCACAGATGTGGCACGTTCGCCATGTTTTCATGATATCCTCTCGTTTTCCAATTCATTGTGTTTGTCATTTCATTGTTTGCAATCCAATCTAGCTGGAATCGAGCTTTACTTCTGAAAAGATCGATTGATGAAAAAATCAGGTTTGAGCGTGAGACATGAATAGCTTATTCTGTTATTGTTTGAAAATGTGAAAGTTGATACACTGTCCACTGAGTCAATCGAGTACCCTACACAAGCCTACAAAGCACCTCACAAAGGAATCTAGACCGTGGGGCATACTTCCCGAAATTCTTAAAAATCTATGTGCTGTAGTTGCGGTTGGGTGTGAGACTAGTCTAAAGTAGTAAAGCGTAAGAAGCAAAGTTTGAACTGTGAGAAAGTTCAACGGGGTCAAATTTTTGAACGCAGCCACGACAATAATTGGCTCACAGCGCATATAAGGGCAAGGTGATTCTTATGCCAAAACTTTACAGCGCAACTCCGTCTAGAGCGGTCATATTTCATGAAAATATTCTAGTTTTAGACATCGCTCTTCACAGTACTCGTTCGAAAATGGTGATTGGTTCAGTAGCTGGGAAGTATGAAGACTGATTTCACATGGTCGTGATATGGATGAAAGTGTTTCGTTCGGTCTCAAAGTCAAACGATATGTTTCAAAGCTAAAAAATGATTTTCGGCTGCAGTTATACGACTACGAACTTTTTTCCAAGAGAGCAGAAAAAAAGGTTTGAAAATCACAGAGTTCTCATTTTCCCGTCTCTTTCCTCACCTTTTCTGACTATAGACACGAATTGAGCTTCTCTCTCTCTCTTTCTCTCTCGCCCTCTCTCCGTCTCTCTCTCTCTCTCTCTCTCTTTCTCTCTCTCTCTCTCTCTCTCTCTCTCTCTCTCTCTCTCTCTCTCTCTCTGTCGCGCCCACTCAGCCATCTCTTCATCCGGGCCATGCGAAAAATGCTGGTGTTCCATTCCTATATATCTCAGTTCTCGAGCACCTTCTTTTCCTGTTCACACTCCCTATACTGCCCTCCTAAGTGGAATCTAAATCGTAGTAGCAAGAGTTATAGGGTAAAGCTCACAGGCTTCAAGTGGTTTTCTCTGTCGAAGCTCACCGGTAAAGCGACAGCCTCTGTCACAACAAGCCACCCCCATGTTGTCCGACTCCGGTTTGGGCGAGCCTTTTTTCAGACTGATCCTAACATTTTATCTCCCCGGCAAAATAGATGGTTTGGTTGACCATCGACGGTAGTAACTGTAAATGAAAAAATTAACAGCCGTTTGCTATCAAATTTGAAGTAAACTACGATACAACCGATATCTACAGTAGGACCATAATCTCAAGCACTTTTTTTGGAGATTTCGGAGATAATTATGAGAAGGTATTCAACGAGCTTGCTAGGAAACCTTTTGGCACGATGCCGTCTTGATTGATATTCCACGCTTACTGATATTTGCGAGTTCAACATTTCTTTGACTCTATTTGTCTCAACTATCCCGTACTTCCAATGTCATACTCGTTCCTATTGCCTTCAAATATGTAACATACTTCACTTGGATATCAAGTAATAAAAACCTTTAAACCTCTGAGGGAGATTATGAAGAACGAAAACGAAAGGTAGAGAAAAAATAACGCAGATTTGATATGGTTATGCTCTGTTTTACATTTTTTCTTCACGAAAAGAACAAAGTTTGTTGTGATGCAAATTGGAATATTTTGATTCACACTAATTGCATGGGCTTTCTTAATTCTTTTCTCATCTCTATCTCTCCCTCTCCCTCTCCCTTCTCTCACTATCGGAAAAGTTGCCCTGAGGCACAGTGCAGTGGTTTCTCTCTCCCCCTCCCTCTCTCTCTCCCTCTCTCTCCCACTCTCTCTCTCTCCCTCTCTCTCTCTCTCTCTCTCTCTCTCTCTCTCTCTCTTTCCCCTCTCAACCTCTTTTTCTTTCCCTGTCCTCCCTCCTTCTGTCTTCTTTTCTAGAGTTTATGCGAGAGAGACCGTTGGCAAAAGTAAGTCTTGTTCAGAGAGATTGAGAGAGAGAGATGGAAAGAGGGAGAGAGAGAGAGAGAGAGAGAGAGAGAGAGAGAGAGAGAGAGAAAGCGAAATAGACCTGATGCCTTTTCGTGACTTTTCTCTCGCCACTTGTCCCAATTTAGTGCATGTCACCACACGGTTGCCCTCGTCGGATTCTCCATTCTCTCTTCTCTTTTCGCGCTCTCTCTCTCTCTCTCACACGCTTTCCTGAAAACCACCCTCATCTTCGTACTAATTGCTTACATACGTAACTTCTTCTCTCTTTTCTCCATCTTTGACACTTTTATTAAACTCCGGATGCTCTCGAGTTCTCAGAAAATGAAATTTTTGCTCACAAACTCTCGCCTTTTTCTCCCGTGTTTATTCTCTTCGAAAGGATTGATACATAAGTTTACTGAGCCGAAAAAATTTGAAATTCGAACTCGAAAAACCCACTTTTATCATTGGCAGTTATTTTCAAACGACTCTTGATTGGGTCCAGGACAAAATGTACGGGACGTTGGATTCACTTGGTCAAAATGTACGGTCGTCTCTTGTTTCAGTCTCGAACACAAAAGAAAAAACTCTCAATGAATCTCAACGTGCTGTGGCTTGGCATGGTATCCGAGTGGAGTAAGGGGACATGCAACCAAAATCCGTACGTTGAAATTCCGACAGTATACGGTAGAAAGTGATGTACGGATTTTGGTTTTCGCTTCGGATTTCTGAATACATCCGTGTATGGCTCTTTTCACAACGACTGTCAGAGCCTCCACTGACGTACTAAATATTAGTAAAACAAGATTGTGGCTGCGCCGCCTCGAGGCGTCGCAAGAGTTCAAAGGGTTACACTTTTTGATACAGTTGTACTTTGAACTTCCTTTTGGAATGTTCACGAAACATCGTGTACTATCAAAGTAAACAATAGAACATTCTAGAGTACTGAAATCGGGTACAAATATCGGCTTCCCCTCTCTTTCCCAATTCCCGGGTCCGCTTCAGACACTATACCGCTTCCTGGCGCCGGGCGGTGGAAGGGGCTGGCGCCAAACTGAAACCCCAGCGGTATGGCGCATGCCCTGGGAGCACCTATCAGTGCTTGTCACTTATCAGTGGGACCCCTCGGGGAAGCCCCACTCATAGTGGGTTGGACCTTACACACGAACACACACACACACAAACAGCTCCTTTATATATAGTATGGATATAATTTAGTACATTTCCAAAATTTAGTACTACTAATGGATGTATAAAATGACTGATTGAGAAATTTGTCCTACTTCAGAAT
>CAVOJK010000526.1:0-25124 GCA_963695495.1 Hololepta plana
ATATCAAACGACTGCCACAGGACTCCTCCACTTTGCTGCTTTATAAGTCGTGAACAACACAGTCTACGTGTCTAAGAACCGGTTTTTTTAGATCTCCCGTAATACTGAGAACAAAATCATCTTTTCGCGCCAAAACTCTACAGCGTAACTTCAGAACAGGTAAAATAACTTTTCTACTCATTACGACCATGTAAACTCGGTTTCCATGTTTCTCAGATACTCTACCTAAATTTTTGAACAATTTCATCGGACATGCTGCTTCATGGGGCAGATTTTCATAGAAGATGAGTGCTCCAGGGGCTTTGAAATTACGCTGTAAAGCCTGGGCGCGAGAAAATGATTCGGCACTCGGTAACAGGGAGTAGGACAAAAGGACAAATGGACAGAAGGACAAAAAACGACAAAAGTCTATAACTCGCCTCAGGGTTGATCAATTCAGTCGATGAATAGCTCATTCGATTCCTTATGACATTACCAATCCGGTCAAACTAACCAGAATTCATGAAAATGAGTTTGAACGGACTCGGAAAAATGCCCGAGGCATCAAAAACGCGCAGAAGTGCACTTTTCTTGGCACATCCTGAATCCCCCTGTCATGAGGATTTAAAAAAGCTATCATTCGAAGGATTTGGTTAACCCTGAGGCAAGTTATGAACTTTTGTCCTTTTGTCCATTTGTCCTTTTGTCCGCCTCCCCAGTAACATTATTGTTTGAAAATCCAAAGGCTCGTGCATCAGATACGCAGCGTCCTGTTCACTCGATTTGTCGTCTTGAAACTACAGACTCCTGTCATCCAAGCCGTCTGGCACTTTACATGTGGTTTCATGTGACCTCCTGACATGGCATCTAGGTTGTGCAAGAAGAGTACACACCAGTCTGCCTTTTCAAGAAGACAGACCGAGTGAACAGGACGCTGTGTATCTGACGCACCAGCCTTTGGATTCTCAAACACTAATACCTGATTTAACTTCAGTGACCGTTTCAAGCGGCTCGAAAAACAAAAATTTTCCTGTCGCACCCTTCCCGATTCTCTCAGAAATGCAATCATTCGTATTTATCGTTGTTTAAAATCTGGAACTTGGTGTTTTTATTCCTATCTTGTTGAATAGTTTGTGTAGTGGACATACAATAGCGGCCACAAGTTTATGGAGTTTGGTATTTTTGGCTAAACTTTCAAATCGATCAAGGAATCGCTTTCAACTTTTCAGGAGTTCTTCGTCATGACAAAACACAGTTTCCTTGGTAAAGAAACCAGACATAGCCACATAACAACATTTTTATGATCAGTTTGTCAGAATTCAAAAATTGAGAAAAAATAGACCTCCCACTCCGAAGCGTTGGGAAAAAGTTGAACAGGAGATATCCAGTTTTCTTGTGGAAATTATGTGAGCCCAGTTCTCGTAGCATAGGTAGTTTTGAGGCATAGAGTTCAGTAGACCGTCTGATTAGGGCTGTAAACTGGACTCTGAAAAGAGACAAAACTGCTTAAAACGCTCATAGCTGTTTCTGGCTTCCTGCTTCTTATCCGCTTGATCCAGATGCCACTGAAAGTGGCGAATATCATCCTCCGTGGTTTATCCATCCAAACAGACCATTTACAGTACCAGGGAACAAAGAAATCTGGCCTTTATAGAGCCTGAGAGAAACTCGTGATTTCGGACCTATAAACACATGACTCCGCGGCAGAGCCTAGCGGTGATTCAAAGTCCCATATTTGTTTTGCAAAAGTTGAAAAAGCGTGTGCACATGATTTAGATTTTTAATTCCAGAGTACAAACCATCTTCATCTCCAGGTTAATAGCTCCATTCGCCCTTTCAAAAGTGGTTCTGAGATGATCTTATTTGGGGTCGTTCCAGCACCACCGGGAACAACTTCTGTGATGAAAATGTCAATAATCCCTATCCGTGAGGTCCTTTTTGTCTGGAAAAAGCACTCAACTCCAATCCAAAGGTGCCCATCAAGGTTTATACTCACCTAGATAAGACATGTTTCTGTCCTCCGAGCTCTCTGAGGGCTCGTTGTTTCTCTTGGGATGGAAACGGTTAACGCTCTTGAAAAAACAATATAAATTTTGTGCACATATTTTCGAATTTGGGCAAAACATATATGGGACTCTGAATCACCGCTACGCTCTGCCGCAGAGTAATTTCTTCACGGGTCTGAAATCACGAATCTTTCTCAGGGTCTCTGAAGCCCAGATTTCATTGTTCCTGGTACTGTAAATGAGCTGTTTAGACAACTCAACTACGGAGAATAAAATATGACATTTTTAGTGGCATCTGGATTGAGCGGATAAGAAGCGAGAAGCCAGAAACACCTATGAGCGTACCAAGCAGTTTCGCCTATTTTGAGAGACCAATTCTCAGCCTAATACGGACGATCTGCTTCAATCTATGCCTCAAAACTATGCTGAAATAACTGGGCTCACATGATTCCCACAAGAAAACTGGACATCTCCTGCCCAACTTTTTTCCCAACGCTTCGAAGTGGGAGGTCTATTTTTGCTCATTTTTTGAATTTCGACAAACTGATCATAAAGGTGTTGTTATGTGGCTATGTCTGATTTCTTTCCGAACGAGTTTGTGTTTTGTCATGACGAAGAACTCCTGAAAATTCGAAAGCGATTCCTCGATCGGTTCATGTTATGCCAAAAAAACCCGAATTCCATAAACTTTTGGCCGCTACTGTAGAAACAAACAAAGAACAATATCCATATTTTCAGTTCAATTTCCATTTCAAACATGGAAAGTATAACAAACACAAAAAATAATCGTGAACAAGTGGCGATTGAAGTAAATGACAGAATTATCGCATTGAGTAAAAACGCTGAGAGAGTCCAAGACTGGGTCGCACGCGTAGGGCGAGACTGAGAGAGAAAAAGAAAGAAAGACGCATGAATACGAATACGGCCCACCCATGCATGATCACTTCGGACAGCAAAATTTCTGATTTTCACATCGTGAACCATAGGGTGGGACATGAGTAGGCCCAGTAGCCAGTCTCGATTGTAGGTATTCCGACGGACAATGCCAATTGCTCGCGGCCGTATACAGAAGGTTTTCGTGTGCTTTCTATTCCTACACCGTACAATGTCTCCTTTTCTGTTTACAATAGACTGTGTAGCGGGAACCCTATATAAATATTAAAGAACTTCTGTTTATTCACAAAGACTCGCACATGCTGTCAAAGTACAGAAATGGAGATGGAAAATGGAAATGGAAATGGAGACAATGAGAAAATCAATATCGAAATTGGAAATTGATACCTGAGTACGAAAATAATGTTCCTGAGGTATGAACAGTGTTCATTATGCAAATGCTAAAAACGTCTAGTTTGAGATTTTCTACTGAAAAATGTTACAGTGATCCTTTTTGCGAGAATCGAATTCATTCCGAATGGCGAGCCCGCTGAGATTGTATGATCAATGTTCCTGATATTCCCTAATGAAAGATTCCATGTTATCTGCTGCTAATGATATTGGACTCGATCAAATCTTTCGAGTCGCATTACGATAAAAATCTTCAGGATGTTGACGATGATCAACAAAAATGAGAACACTTGGTTGGAGTGTATTTTCGTGTTCACAGAGCAGTACTGTAAATCATTTGAATCAAGACGTACGGATGAGGGTCTCTACGGATAACTAAACATGACCAAAAGTTACAGTATGATGAGACTTATATTATTTCCCCGTGCTGCTTTTGCGGTAGTAGAGGGCATGCATGGACTGGCTGAATTGGCTCTGTAGCTGTGGCGGCTTTGCGCGCTTCCGTCGCTCTCCATGCTGTAAAACGACTGCTCTGGCATTCCCCACTACGTTGCCGCAACGTTCATGCCCCAGTCAAGCATGTTGGGCCCTACCCCACAGGTACGTAAGACCGGCCGAGTGAACAGGGCACTGCGTAAATGACGCACTTTCCTCTAGATTCACCTATGCCGTTATGAATCACAATCGCGCGAAAAAGTTCATTTGTGAGCTCCATTCTGACCATGAATGACACATTATAGTCGGCCGAGAGCCGTATGTCCAATTGCAGTCCACTTGAGACAGCGAAACGGCCGAATCGAATGATGAAAAAGTGATTTTCAAATTGATAGCAGACGGAAGGAAGACCGATTTTCACATATAGAGCAGGAAAGCTGAAAACAGAGTTTCACATTGAAAGAAGGAAAAGCGTAGACCGATTGTCAAGCTGAGAAACACTAAAAAGTGAGAGGTGAATCGGCCGTTTCGCTGTTTCAGGTGGACTGCAATTGGACATACGGCTCTCGGTCGACTATATAAGTATTGAGAAATTCTGCTATCTCTTTCTCATCGATTGCGGTTACCAGATTGAGAAAAGTGGAATCTGATCTGCGGAAAGAGAAAGCAAACCTGAATATCCATAGCTCAAGAAAAAAAAGAACTGCATGATTCCAAGGCAGCTCTGCAAGCGGCATCCCGCTTCTCTATCTCTATCATTGCCCGGCAACGAGGTGAGAGATCTGGAAATCACGCCATTTCGTGAACAACGAAAGATATGTTCTCGCTCAGCTATCAATTCCACACAGGCATTCGCACATCATTATGGATTTTCTATCCAGTGCTATCGACACCTCCTGCGCTTCTACAGTACGGCTCTTGTCCGACTGCTCTACTTTTTCTAACAGGATTTTCTTACGAAAACAGTGGTTCAGGGATGCAAATTGCTTTTACAGAGTTTTCCAGACATGATTAAATTTTCTAGCAAATAAAAATTTTCTCATTTTCGATTCTGAATTGATGTGAATGGATGTGGTTTTCTCATCGTCAGGTCTTCTGTGGCAGGAATGACTGAAGCAAGGCTGAGCAGCAACTGTGATGCGTCGTGTGATGGAGACCGAGTAAACACTCACCTCTATGGAACCGAACATAGTAAAAGAGAGCTGCTGTTACATTTATCTTTTTTTCAATGGAGAAAATAATTTTCTCTTAGATTTTGGCGTTCGGGCAAGTGTACGGGGATGAATTAGAAAGAGCTTTGCCTCTTCCAGCTGTGAGTTTCAATTGGCGGCTTTCCAGAGTTTCAGTGCAAGCAAAAGACTAGTTCTCTTCTTCCCCTATAACAGCGAGATCTGGTTTCGTTTGCGTTCATTTTCATTTCACACGCTTGTTGTCTGCTTTCCATGAACCGATATCCGATTTTCGTTATTGCTTCTCGCCACCCTAGTGCTTCTCGCCACCCTAACCATTTCTTCGGTTTGTTCATGCTCTATCCATAGATAATGTTTCAGGGCGACATTCCTACTTGCGATGGCTCAACAAGAATTTGGAAATCTCCTGGGCTGTCAGTTCCAAGAGATCCTATGATTCAGTCTTTTTGGAACGACAGTAATTGTTAATTTTGTGTGACGCTCCGAGAATCATTATCAGGAACAATCTCGAAGAGCACGATATTGGGTGCATTCCCAAATGCCAAGCAGAGGAGCTCGATGTTGTCAATGGATGGAGAGGAGCACCCAGTCAGTTTCATCTCCTTACTTTGTTGTAAGTAGCTTCATACAATGATACATAGAGAGATGCCACACAGATCCTATCAACCCTATCCTCATCGACGAACACTGTCAACTCTCGTGTATCAATGCCTCACTCTACGTATGGGTCTCTGATGGTGAAAACGACGCTATGGATAAAGTTGGCCAAACTTCTCGTATACGTCCGAACTATCAATTGCAGTGCTTCAATAATGCTCTTGGCTATGTAAAAGCTGGCGGAGAATACGGAGCTCTTAGGCAATCTGTGCGTCGCTTTTTCTTTTTTTCATTTCAATTATCAAACCATCACATACACAGTGTAACATACATATATAATACAGACCGAAAAGGTGGGAGCGCTTTTGACAATTTCTCAAATTGACGACGGATGGTCAGAAGAAAAAAACAAAATGGTTTCCTGCTAGTAGGCGACCGTTTAAAGAAGTACTGACAGCTGTCATCCAGCCTTCTCACATCCAGCCTTCTACAGTCATTCCTAGAGAATTCTCCAGCTTTCTCGCTCTCTCCCTACGTCCGCACTTTAGGCACGTCTTGATAGACGCCAGTCGGACAAGCCTACCAAAAAACTGGAATCATATCGCCCACGGGAAGCTGATTCGAGTTTTAGAGAAATGATTTTAAAGGAGATTCCATGTCCTAGAGTCCAGACACAAGACCATTTCTCGAGGTCGAGATAGAGCGGAATTTGGAACGAGCTCTGTCTTTGCAGTATGAGTGTTGCTTGTGATCGACGTGTTCCAAGACGATGCGAGAGAGCCTAAGGAAGAAGAGGTGGAAAGAGGAGGGAGAGAGGTGGAGAGAGAGGAGGGAGAGAGGGGAGGGAGGAAGGAGAGAGAGAGGAGGGAGAGAGAAGAAAAGAGAGGGAGGAGGAGGAGAAAGGAGAGAGAGAGAGAGAGAGAGAGAGAGAGAGAGAGAGAGAGAGAGAAGAAGGGGAAGAGAGGAAGGGGGAAGGGGAGGCAGCCTCAGGGAAGAAAGAGAGAGAGAGAGAGTAGATGTTTGTAGTTTGGAATCAACAACCATAATAGCACGAGGTCGACTGTCCTCTTCCCCACTTCCCTGTCAAATGACGATTTGGTGTGCCCCTGTCTGCTGTTGGAAATACATCGACTTGTACGCACTCGATCCTCTCCCTAGGGAGGCACACCATCATACTGAAGACATGGACTCTCCTTTAAAAATCAATAAGTAATTTGTACATTTTTTCCATAATTTCGTATTTGGTGTTTCATAAACAGAATCAGCAGCCAGTGATGAGTGGGTGAAAGATAAGTTTCTGGGCTACCAGCTGTCAGTACTTCTTTACCGAGCTCATTTCGATATGAGGAGAAGTCTGATTTTCCTCTCCAAAACAATGTTTTATTGATTAATGATCTGGCGCCAGCGCTGTACCTTGCCCCTGAATTCAACAACGTCACGCTAACTCAACAATCAAGAGGAAGGTGTGCCAATTACTGTGAAATACGAAATGGCGCACATTGATATAACGTACTCTGACAAGCTTCGAAACGCACAGCGGTAATGTACAGCGCTGGATCATAATTCAGTGAAATAATATTTTGGAGAGCAAAATCAGACTTCTCTCTCTGCCTCATATCGAATTGAGCTCGTAGAACGGTCTGCTATGAGCAGAAAACCACTTTGTTTGTTCCTTCCGACCATCCGTAGTCAATTTGAGAAATTGATAAAAACGCTCCCACCTTTTCGGTCAGTACTATACAAGGTTCAGTGATGTGTTTTGATGGTTTTCACCGTCGCGTGTGGGCGATCTCGGTTCGGGCCACTTGTTCTCCCAAACACAGACCAGACAAATATAAAAGGTGTTGCTCCCTCGAAACCAGAAATTTCCTCTGCCGGGGTTCACCAGTTTCTTTTATACAAAAAGAGGCTGCGCCGCCTCGAGGCGGCGCAGCGTTCAAATGTTACAGTTTCCATAGAGTTGTACTTTGGATTTCCTTCTAGAATATTCGAGAGACATCTTGTACTAACGAAGTATGTACACAATGGAATATTCTAGAGTACTGAAATTAGGTACAAATACCGGCCCCCTTCTCTTTTTAAATTTCCGAGTCCGCTTCAGACAAAATTCCGCTGTTTGGCGCCAGGCGCCGGAGGAGTCTAGCGCTAAACTGATACCGCAGAGGTGTGCACATGCCCTGGGGGTATCTATCAGCGCTTATCACTAATCATTGGAGCTCCTCGGTGGAGCCCCACTCATAGTGGGTCAGCGTTACACACACACAACTCCTTTATATCTATCTATACTATATATAAAGGAGCTGTTTGTGTGTGTGTTCGTGTGTAACGTCCAACCCACTATGAGTGGGGCTTCCCCGAGGGGTCCCACTGATAAGTGATAAGCACTGATAGGTGCCCCCAGGGTATGCGCATATCGCTTTGGCGCCAGGCCTTTCCGCCGCCCGGCCCCAGGCAGCGGAATGGTGTCTTAAGCGGACTCGAGAATTGAGAAAGAGAGGGGAAGCCGATATTTGTACCCGATTTCAGTACTCTAGAATGTTCCATTGTTTACTTCGATAGTACACAATATTTTGCGAACATTCTAGAAGGAAGTTCAAAGTACAACTGTATCAAAAAGTGTAACTCTTCAAACTCTTGCGACGCCTCTAGGCGGCGCAGCATATTCTTGTAATATATAATCTGGAAAGTGGGCAGTGCAATGGGTTTCTTGATTTGGTTAACATAAACTTCAAAAACCGTTTTGTCATGCAAGGTGAGATCTTCAAAATTTTGATTTGAGATAATCTTCACCGGGTATGGAGTAAAATCCAAAAGTATCGAGATCTGCGAAACTTGATTTGGAAAATTTCATTTCTCAAACCAATTCATGCATTTGAGCCCCACGAACTTCGTTTTCCTACCTGTTACACCATATGGATTCACTTTTGGTAACATCGGTGTGCACTGGCACACTTTTTCTTGTGCACTTTCACTGGAAGTCAAATCAGTGATTTCAGAGTTGTATTGATAAATTCAGTGAATACTATTCACTCAAAATGCATGATTTGGTTTGAGAAATGGAATTTTCCAAATCAAGTTTCGCAGATCTCGATACTTTTGGATTTTACTCCATACCCGGTGAAGATTATCTCAAATCAAAATTTTGAAGATCTCACCTTGCATGGCAAAACGGTTTTTGAAGTTTATGTTAACCAAATCAAGAAACCCATTGCACTGCCCACTTTCCAGAGATCTCACAGCTTTTTTCTTCGCTCTTGCGAAAACTTCATTTTTTTCATCTACCATGCGTAGTTTGTTGTTTGTAGGCCGAATACTGCAAAATTTGGGTGATATAGGTTACGATAGCGATGATTCGTAGGTGACATACCGTACCTGTGTCTTGGTAGCATAAGAAGCGCCCATCAGTGATCATCCCTACCAAGTTTTATCACTATACGACCCCCCTGAGCTGTTTTCCCCAGACTGGTTTGAAGGTCACGTATCGTGTCCCTTTTACGGTAACATGATGAGCTCTCATCAGGGATCATCTCCACCAAGTTTCATCACTTTAGAACCATTCTGAGCTGATTACCGAAAATTTGGGTGATATGGGTTACCGTAGTGATGGTTCGCAGGTGACATATCGTTCCTGTATTACTGTAGCATGATAAGTGCCTATCAGTGATCATCTCCACCAAGTTTCATCATTTTGGAACCATAGTGAGATGACTACCGAAAATTTGGGTGATATGGGTTGCGGTAGTGATGGTTCGCAGGTGACACATCGTACCTGTATCACTGTAGCATGATAAGTGCCCATCAGTGATCATCTCCACCAAGTTTCATCATTTTGGAACCATACTGAGATGACTACCGAAAATTTGGGTGATATGGGTTACGGTAGTGATGGTTCGCAGGTGACACATCGTACCTGTATTACTGTAGCATGATGAGTGCCCATTAGTGATCATCTCCACCAAGTTTCATCACTTTAGAATCATTCTGAGCTGATTACCGAAAATTTGGGTGATATGGGTTACGGTAGCGATGGGTCGCAGGTGAGATACCGTACCTGTATTACTGTAGCATGATAAGTGCTCATCACTGATCATCTCCACCAAGTTTCATCACTTTAGAACCATTCTGAGATGATTACCGAAAATTTGGGTGATATGGGTTACGTTAGCGATGGTTCGCAGGTGAGATACCGTACCTGTATTACTGTAGCATGATAAGTGCCCATCAGTGATCATCTCCACCAAGCTTCATCACTTTACGGTCAATTTGAACCAAGATATAGCCAAAAACCACCCTGAAAATGAAGTCGCGGCCCGGAACTGGCGTACTATTTCGTACTGCTAAAACGAAGGAGAAGAAGAAGAAGAAGAAGGAAGAGGAGGAGAACGAAAACGCACCAAAAATGAAAATTGAAAAATTCATAACTTTTTTCAAACTTGATGTTTTTGGACGATTTTTTCAGGAGACCTTCATAACACGGTTCCTGACAACATATCAAAAATTCAGATTGTTTCCGGTACTTTGACATAGTTTTCCAGAAAACGGGTAGCCAACTTGGCCTTGGAGTAACCAAATCAAGGCCCGCGCTGCGCGCGGGCCACAATATATATAAAAGAGCTGTTTGTGTGTGTGTTCGTCCGTAACGTTCCACCCACTATGAGTGGGGACTCCCCCAGAAGCTCCACTCATAAGTGATAGGGTCCGATAGGTGCCCTCGGGGTATGCGCACACCTCTGCGGTTTCGGTTTGGCGCTGAATCTTTTCGGCGCCAGACGCTGGGCAGCGGAATAATGACTAGGGCGGACTCGGAAATTGAGAAAGAGGGGAGAAGCGGATATTTGTACCTAATTTCAGTACTCTAGAATGTTCCATTGTGTACTTCGATAGTACAAGATGTTCCGCGATTATTCTAGAAGGAAATTCGAAGTACAACTGTATCAAAAAGTAGAACCCTCCGAACTCTTGCGACGTCTCGAGGCGGCGCAGCCTAATCTTGTATAGTATAGATGAAGCTGCTTGAGATTATAGTACTGACAACAAATGTGGGCACGAATTTGTAAATTGATATAAAGTTTGCAAATTTTCCTTCATTCGACTTTCGTAGGCATTTATCACTTTGAATTAGAGCTTTTTCAGAGCTCTCTTTCGCACACATGCGATGATATCTCATAATCTTATCATCTGCTGAATTTTACGATATACCGTAACCCCGGAGCTGTGCCCGAGGCCAGCTGTAATTTGAATACAAACTACAACTTTGGAGTCGAGCTATCTCAAAGATTTTCCCACCCGAGTCGTAGTAAATTCATGGTGCGCAACAACCATTATTTCGCTAATTCACACAGAGCCATACACCACGCAATACACCATCTCGGGAAGAGAATGAGAGAGCGAGGACCGTGAGAGGAGAGACCGTGCGCACATCTTTTAGTCTGCGTCTCTACTTGTTCCATTTGATCAGGTCTGGCACTCTAGCACCAAAAATCAGTTATCACCAATGGTGATAAAAATTCAATAATAAATAGAGCTCGAGCTGGTCAATGTCATAGCATGTGTGGAATCCCTTTCCTTTCCAAAAACGGTTCGGGTTGCACAATCTTTGAGGCACACCACGCTTACAGTCGACCTTTCGCAAAACACACCACTTTTGACACGCAGCCAGAATTTGTAGTTTGTATTCAAATTATAGCTTGCCTCAGGCGCAGCTCCGGGGTTACGGTTCCTTGTAATATTCAAGAGGTGATAAGATCATGATCTATAATTACGGGATGTGCAAAAGAGAGCTCTGAAAAAGCTTCGAATTAGGGTGAAAATGCCTAAGAAAGTTGAATGAAGGAACATTTGCAAACTTTATATCATTTTACAAATTCGTGCCCACATTTGTTGTCAGTACTAGTGTTGTTATAGCGGGACGCGGGACAGAGTAAAAAAAAGCTTTGTGCGCGGGACTTTTGCACTTTGAAGTTTTCTTGCAAACGTCCCGCGTCTTTCAGTTTTTCGATGGAATCCCGCGCATGCGCGGGACGAATGCGGGACGAATTGGTCTGCTTCTCTTGTGTGAAAGTTGCAAAATACAAAGACTTTCCAAAAGAATTGAACCCTGGTGTAGCAATTTTGTATACAAGAATTTATACCACCACTCCACACAGCCACATTGTAAGAGGATGAATTGCTTCATGAAGTTTATGATCGAGTTTAGAAGGAAAAAGTGGTCTTCGCTCGAAGAAGGAAGTCCACAAAACTGGAAGTCCAGGAAAGCGGGACTTCCATGTTCTGCGGGACTTCTGCCACATTTCAGTTTTGCAGAAAGTCCCGCGCATTGCGGGACAAAAGCGGGACATGGAATAAAACTGGAATCCCGCGTCCCGCTATAACAACACTAGTCAGTACTATACGACACCAACGGTACCCGCCTCCGTCTTGGAGGGTGGCGAGCCTGGAGAGCAAAAGCAAAAAGACAAATTTCAATATTGAGAACAGGAGGATGGAAAACCGTTTTCCACGTTGAGAGCAAACGGGATGGGGGCCGATTTCCACCTGGGGTTAGGAGAAATGGAGTCTGAGTTTCTTATTGAAAGCAGAAGGAGAATAGACCGACTGTTGTGATTCCCACGGTCCCTTCTATCTGTTCAGTCATCTTGAAAGAGTCTCACTCCAAAACGGTCAACGACCTTGCGGGCTCCATACAAAATCTAATTAATAGGTCCAAGGCTACCGTGAAAGATTTCAGCATATGAGTGAGAATGTGTAAGGATTTGAAATGGTCGAGACATGGGAAAAATTGATTTCAAAGTGTTAATGGGAAAAATTTGCTCGCTTTTCCAGCGATTCGAATGAGCTATCTCTCGCGTGTAGCAAATCCGTAATTAAAGGAGGTCTGAACCGATAAAAATCGGATCTGTATTGGATACTTGGAGGGGAAGGGCTCCTTCCAGATGGTGAGGGTCAAACAGAGAGAGGCAGAAGGTAGAAAGACAGGAGGTACTGATGATGGGAGCTTGGCTCAGCCAGGAGGTATGAATTTCAGGTAGAGAGAGATGTGAGAGGGGTAGGAGAAGGAATGGAAGAAGAGAGGAGAGAAGGAGAGAGAGATAGGGCGGCCAGAGGGAAAGTAGCAAGAGAGGGGCAGAGAGAGGAGCTACCATAATAGGACAGGAACTTTCGTGGTGATGCTCCTAACATTGACTCGGTTCAAAAATCCTTTAAAGTAGGCTGGACCCGTCTGAACATGACGACGGCTGGTGTGAAGTGGTGGCGTCAGCCGTCTCACGTTCCTCTTCTCTTTACCCTTCCCTACCCCTCTCTCTTCTCCTACCGAACGCAGGCTCTTTCTCTCGCGCGAGAAGATCTTGCAACTATGGTGGGATCCAACTATGGGAGAGTCGCACATTTTTGTGCAGCTCTCGATGAGAGCAAGGTGATGAGCACATTAGAAACGGGGCTCAGGAAACTCGTGTCCAGCCCCCTTTAAAGGAGATTCCATGTCCTAGAGTCCAGACACAAGACCATTTCTCGAGGTCGAGATAGAGTGGCATTTGGAACGAGCTCTGTCTTTGCAGTATGAGTATTGCTTGTGATCGACGTGTTCCAAGACGATGCGAGAGAGTCTAAGGAAGAAGAGGTGGAAAGAGGAGGGAGAGAGGGGAGGGAGGAAGGAGAGAGAGAGGAATGAGAGAGGAGAGAAAGGAGGGAGAGAGAAGAGAAGAGAGGGAGGAGGGGGAGAGGAGAGAGAGAGAGAGAGAGAGAGAGAGAGAGAGAGAGAGAGAGAGAGAGAGAGAGAGTAGATGAGAAGGGGAAGAGAGGAAGGGGGAAGGGGAGGCAGCCTCAGGGAAGAAAGAGAGAGAGAGTAGATGTTTGTAGTTTGGAATCAACAACAATAATAGCACGAGGTCGACTGTTCTCTTCCCCACATCCCTGTCAAATGACGATTTGGTGTGCCCCTGTCTGCTGTTGGAAATACATCGCCTTGTACGCACT
The DNA here is from genome assembly GCA_963695495.1 of Hololepta plana. Classification (NCBI taxonomy): domain Eukaryota; kingdom Metazoa; phylum Arthropoda; class Insecta; order Coleoptera; family Histeridae; genus Hololepta; species Hololepta plana. The sequence continues at coordinate 13,466 of CAVOJK010000526.1, forward strand.
CGATCCTCTCCCTAGGGAGGCACACCATCATACTGAAGACATGGAATCTCCTTTAATGAGGTAGAGATACCTGAAGGTTTTCGACCGAGCACTGATAACTGCTTAACCACTGGGGTTGAAAAGCTGGAAACTCACACACATATCAAAAAAGTGACGCTCTACAACTTTGTAATTGATGAAAACTCTCCGAAAAGTTATCTTCACCTTTTTATGAGCAGCTGAAATTTTCATTCGAATCTAATCATACCTGATCTTTCTCAGGGAATTTTACCGGAATTTTCAGCTCGAAATGTAGAGCAAGTTTTTCTGCATACAGAACAAGTTGATTTGTGTTCGATATCGATGCGCTAAGCTTTGCAAATTTGCTCGGAACGACGTGAACTTGCTTGAAACAGCATGTTTCAAGCGAAACTCTCAATCCGTAACTGTTCGTGGGTAAGTTATATGTACTCTTTAGCAAGTAATACAGAAACTGATGAAAAAACTCGTGCCCACAACCGATTTCGACTTTTCAGACTAGGCGAAAACCGCCTCTGAATCTGTTCTATGTACTCTTTCTTGAGCAGTTTTTGTACTACTTGCTAAAGAGTACATAAGTTATTTCGAAAGTCGAAGTATGCCACTCCGGCTTGAAATTCTGGATGTGGAGGTTTGGACACTAGACGGCGGTTAGGTAGAGCTTTATCATGGAGAGATGGTAACGTCCATGACGGGAGGCGGAAGGTTCCTAGATCATGGCGAGAGCCAAGAGAGAGCCAGGATAGAGTCCCGTTTTGACGCTCCCGTTGCTTTTATAGAGGCCTACTGATAAGCCGATAAGAGTTGTGCACAGAACATTCGAGAATAGGTAAGATAGATAGTGGGAGAGAGAAGAAGCTAGGGAAAAGAACATTCCGGAGTTACAAAAAATGATGTGATCAGTATTGGGAAATTCCGAACTTCCACAACATCCCCACGCTTCGCAAGACTGACGCCCTCGTCGGTCCCTTGAATAGTGAAAAATGCTGTAGTTCCTCAACATCCCTACCGTTCCATAACTGACGACCTCTTCAGGAAACGTCGGAAATGAGAGGAACTCATACCTACCGCTAGAAATACAACTGTGTGAACCTAGAATATGAGTGGGTTCGCGTAAGAATTTAGCTTTTTTTTGGAGAAAGTGGCAGACCAAAATTTTTTTCTCGATTTTTTTCAGCTCAGATCGTAGAGCTAGTCGAGCTGAGCATAAGTTGAATGGGCACCATATCATTCTGACCTCTTGGTCGCGAGCTATAACGGTCGCAAAAACACCTACTTTTTCTAATCAACGGCGTATCTTCGTTCTCCCTGGACTGTATGCGGAGTACATCATACCAAAATGAGCGCATTGTTGTGCTCTATATCGTGGACCCCAAAATGAAGCATGATCTTTAGAACTGGTCGCAGGGTAGCTCATTGAAATTTTCAACACCTCTTAGATGGGGGTGACGAAGATATGATTTTGTGATGAGTTTGTGCGGGAGATTCTCCTGATTCGTATGAGTATCCTTTTGTATGTGGTTGTTTAAGAAAAAAATGACTTTTTCACCTTCAAAGAGAGTAAGGTTTGACAATGCTATTTAGAACCTGTTTGCGGGCTCGATTTTCCGAACCAGTTTCGTACTACTCTTTGGAAAGTACAAAAAAGCGGCTCCAGAGGCAGTTGTTTGCAGACTGAAAAAATCAAAACTGTTTCTGGGCAAGAGTTGATGTGGAGCAGTTTTTGTACTACTATGCAAAACTGGATGGGAGAACTCCGGAGGCTGCTTTCTGTTTACGCCAGAGAAAAGTAAAGAACTGATCCTGAAAAACTTGGGCCCACAAACAATTTTCGAGAGAGTAGTACAAAACTGGTTCGGAAAATCGAGCCCGCAAACAGGTTCTAAATAGCAATGTCAAACCTTTTTCTCTTTGAAGGTGAAAAAATCAATTTTTTCTTAAACAACCACATACAAAAAGATACTCATACGAATCAGGAGAATCTCCCGCACAAACTCATCACAAAATATTATCTTCGTCACCCCCATCTAAGAGGTGTTGAAAATTTCAATGAGCTACCCTGCGACCAGTTCTGAAGATCATGCTTCATTTGGGGGCGCACGATATAGAGCACAACAGTGCGCTCATTCTGATATGCTGTACTTCGCATATAGTCCAGGGAGAACGAAGATACGCCCTATTGATTAGAAAAAATAGGTGTTTTTGCGACCGTTATATCTCGCGACCAAGAAGTCAGAATGATATGGTGCCCATTCAACTTATGCTCAGCTCGACTAGCTCTACGATCTGAGCTGAAAAAAATCAAGAAAAAATTTTTGGTCTGCCACGCGGAACTAAATTCTTACGCGAACCCACTCATATGGTTACAATCTCATGAACAAAAACATTGAAACTTTTCAAAACCGAAGTATCACGGAGCTGGCCTATACAAAATGTAAAAACGACGAATGAATTGACAAACTCGGTCTCTTTGCCGGTTGAATTATTGCATCGGAATAGCGCTACTCTGGCGCGATGAAGTAGTCGTTTGGGAGAGGAGGCAGCTTGTTGAATGTCGATGGAGAACAGCTTGGACTTGTAGGCGAGGATGAGAGAGTGCGCAGATGATAGGTAGACGGCGAGGTGGTGTAGCGGTTCAGTTGTTGCCGATGATGGTGTTGCGGATGGAGGTGTAGCGGTAATTTGATGTCGAAAAGTGTGTAGCGGTAGACTAAGGCGGTATTGGGTGCACTCAGGACTAACTATGTATCCAGGGAGTTCCCATCAACTCTCTAGTGGGAGAGATGACGGCCCATCCATTGCCAAGAGTTGGGGCACTCAAGAGCATAGCAATGGATGGGAAACTCACAAGGAAGACATTTCAGGTGGGTATGGCAAACACAGTGATGACCCATATATTCTGAAAGCCCAGCTCACGAGGATTCCAAAACTGGTTTCGGATTCTGCAGAATGCCATTGGTTCCCAAGTTACGGCTCAAATACCGTGAAATTGGGGTGGAAGCAGATATTTCAATAGAGTGTGAAAAAGTCATATGGGCTTTGAAAAACTCTCAAAACACTTTTCTATGCTATATCGACCACGGGGAAGATGAATAAATAAAAATCATCCCGAAAAAGCTCACCCGAAAAAACTTTTTTTTTGGGGTTTGGGCGATTTTGCAAAATGTTTTTAAAATACTTCAAAAGAGAATTTTCCAAATTGTTTAGCATTTTCGGATTTTCCATAGTCGATTTAATATGAATCAACTGTTTGGGCAATTTTCGGAGCCGCCACATCTTTTTGACGTCCGCTTGAAAACACCGTTTTTTTCTCGGGTTTACGGCTTTCCGGCCATAACTTGAAAACCAATTTCATTCTGCAGAAACCGAGACCAGTTTTGGAATTCTCGTGAACGGGGCTTTCAGAATATATGGGTCGTCAGTAAATTTGCCATACCCGCCCAAAATGTGTTACTGGTCAGTACGGGACCTCCAAGTTATTTCGAAAGTCGAAGTATGCCACTCCGGCTTGAAATTCTGGATGTGGAGGTTTGGACACTAGACGGCGGTTAGGTAGAGCTTTATCATGGAGAGATGGTAACGTCCATGACGGGAGGCGGAAGGTTCCTAGATCATGGCGAGAGCCAAGAGAGAGCCAGGATAGAGTCCCGTTTTGACGCTCCCGTTGCTTTTATAGAGGCCTACTGATAAGCCGATAAGAGTTGTGCACAGAACATTCGAGAATAGGTAAGATAGATAGTGGGAGAGAGAAGAAGCTAGGGAAAAGAACATTCTGGAGTTACAAAAAAAGATGTGATCAGTATTGGGAAATTCCGAACTTCCACAACACATATGAGAGCATTTCTGAGAGAATCAAACTCGAAGCGACATAGAATATTTTTATTTTTCTATCGACTTGAAAAGTTGACCATAGGTAAATCATACCCGTAGAAAACGATGAGCAGAGTTTCAGAGTTCTAGAAAAATCGGTTACAGAGTTACAGTATCTTGAATGAAGGTGCTTAAAGGGTGGTGCATGGCTACTGTGGTTTTGCATTCGAAAGCGACGTATGCAAAACTTCATCTAGGCGAACACCACAATTTTTTTCTCTCATTTTCTCCTAGTGACAGCTTCTTTCTCTTTCTGTAGAGGTTCCTTGTGTTGTCGAATAGAGCACTAGCTTAACAGCTGGCTCCTTCCACCTGTCATGAGTGAGGGGGTGCCAGATCCTTTAAAAGTGCCTGTAATGACCAGGGCTCGCACAAATCAACATAACTTGAGAAATAATGGAGTGATTAACAAAAGGTTTTTTTTGTTCGATAGAGAAATTATGTGAGCACGTTTTTTATTTTGTTGAAAATTTTTTTCATGTGTCGTTGATGAGTAAATATTCTTTGAAGTCAAATTTTTTTGTGGCTCGGAACAAAATATATCGCAGAAACCGCTACGGCAGAAATGTAGAGCGTAAAATTCTGTGCAAGACCATCTGAACCATCTACCGGGGAAATACCGTTAAACGGAGAAAATCTCAAAAAAGTAATAAAATCGACGAAAATTGAGTAAAAATAAACTTTCAGCTCTCATAAGTCAGGACTGAGTAGACTTGAAAAAACCAAATTGCACAGTGTTGTTTTTCATCAAACACTGAATCGTTTGATATACAACACAATGGGTTTTGAGAAAAAAGTTTTTCGGTTTTTCCGGTTGCCAGCTCCAGAAACCCAAAAATCCATTTATCGCAAACATCGCAAACGCTCAAACGTAGAACCATGATCCCTCCACATCATTTCAATATGCAGCATTCACGGGAATTCCGTTAAACTGCGAACATCAGAGAACACTCACGAAAACCGATAGAAAATATGTGAAACCGGATTCTCGGTTTCCATAACTTCTCATGTTGATGACATATAGGATTCATAATACACAGTTTTGATGTGGCTGGGGGGCTGAGTTGTTTGATATACAACAAGATAGGTTTTGAGAGTAGGATTCCTAATTCAAGTACTTTTTCAAGTACTCATTCAAGTACTTGAACTGATTTGAAGCATTCCTCGTTAGATTCGAGTGTTTCAGACTTGAAATATGGCTTCCATCTTCAAGTACTTGAATGAGTACTTGAAAAAGTACTTGAATTAGAAACCCTATTTGAGAGAAAAAGTTTTTCGATTTTTCCGATTGCCAGCTCCAGAAAACCGAAAGTTCATTCATTGCAAACATGGCGCATGCTGAAACGTAGAATCAAGTTTCCTCCACAATATTTCATTATGCAGCATTTTCGAGAATGTCGTTAAACTGCGAAAGGCAGACAACAATAACTAAAACCAATGAGAAAAACTGGGAACCGGTTTTTCGGTTTCCATAACTTCTCATGTTGATGACTTGTAAGGTTCAAACTACACAGTTTTGATGTGGCTGAGGCACTGAGTTGTTTGATATACAGCAAGATGGGTTTTGCGAGAAAAAGTTTTCGGATTTTCCGGATTCCAGCTCTGAAAATCCGAAAACGGGTTCATTGCATATCCTCTCCAAACCCATCTTGTTGTATATCAAACACTTCAACGCTTCAGCCACATCAAAACTGTGCATTTTGAACCCTACAAGTCATCAACGTGAGAAGTTATGGAAACCGAAAAACCGGTTCCCAGTTTTTCTCATTGGTTTTAGTTAGTGTTTTCTGCCTTTCGCAGTATATATAGTATGGATTTTCGGAAACTAGTATCGAAAACCGCATGTCTGTAACTTCGTGCACTCGGGTCCTGGCCTCCTCGAATCTCTCGTGGAGGGCGTCATATAACTTACCCACGAACAGTTACGGACTGTGAGAGTTTCGCTTGAAACATACTGTTTCATGTAAGTTGACGCCGTTGCGAGCGAATTTGCGTAGCTTAGCGCATCGATATCAGGCAAGAATTAACGGTTTCTATACGCGGAAAAACATGTTCTACAATTTGAGCCAAAAATTCTGGTTCCCTGAGAAAGATCAGGTATGATTAGATTTGAATGAAAATTTTAGCTGCTGATAAAAAGGTGACGACAATTTTTCAGAGAGTTTTCATCAATTAAAAAATTGTAGAGCGTCACTTTTTTGGTATGTGTGTGAGTTTCCAGCTTTTCAACCCCAGTGGTTCAGCAGTTATCAGTGCTCGGTCGAAAACCTTCAGGTATCTCTACCTCATTAATTACGGATTTTCTACACGCGAGAAATAGCTCATTCAAATCGCTGAAAAAGCGCGCAACTTTTTCCCATTAACACTTCAAGCTCAATTTTTCCCATGTCCTGACCCCCCCCCAAAAAACTTGAAATCGTTACGCATTCTCACTCATATGACACTTCTCTCTCCCTCCAACTCGAAAACAATTGTTGAAAACAACTCATGTTTTGATTGGAAACAATTGATAATTTACCAGAGAAACTGTCGAAAAAAATGTTTTGAGGTCACTCGCTTCGGTCCGATTGTTTTCTGTGACCGCGACTACAACTGTTTGACTATGCCTTGAGGCAATCTGGCTTGTTCGTGAAACCGTTGTCGCATGTATTTCTACCAAGTATAAATAAATGAGTATGAAGATGCCATTGTCTTTTGAACAGCACAACATAAGAGCAACTTGAACAGTCATTTTGAATAAAGTTGAGCTACACAAAACATCACATTCACAGTGATTGCTCAAACAATTCTGTATCTTGCAACTCGGAGACTGATTTTGCATGATCGTGATTTGGAGAAGGCTATTTATCCCTGTAATGAAGTCGCGCTGTATAGTTGGACGCAAAAAGGACTTGGCTTTCAGTAATTATGTGAGTGCTTCTCTCGCTGAAAAGATCACTGCTTTCTTTGTCAAAAATCATCCAGATTTCTCGAGCTTTTTCATAACCGACGTTACGTGCATTTTCCATACTCACAATCAGGAAGATCATTTTTGACAAAGGTGTCATTCACTTGAATCACCATCTGTTCACTCTGCATACTTGTTGGGTTCTGGGTTTTCGTAAATGTAGCGAGGGGCTTGAATGGAAAAGATGGGAAAAGTTCTTGGAAGGTGATTTCGGCGAGATGGAGATGGACCGCTATGCTTCGCTGTCAATTGTTTTTTTCACTGCCTTTGTAACAAAGTCGTTCTCATTTAGGACACTACTTTATTCAATTCCTATGGATCGGTATGCGATTATCGGCAGCTGTTCTTGCACCATATTGTTACACTACTTGCACAAAGCAGCTCACACCAGTCTCACATCAGTGGCTTGATGTCACAGAAGCAAGCCTTATCGGTCAACCACGGCAGAGGAAATCTCTAGATTCAGGTAAAAATTACCCGTTTGATCATTGTTGGAAGCCAAATGCAGTCTCTCCTGGAGTTTACTCTCCTTGTCAAGCGCGTTCTATTCTAAAATGCTGAATTGGCGTGCCAGGAACACCGTAGCAAGTTGCCAAGTTTTGCAGCCTGTCGCGAAAGGATAGACTTTTCTGTAGCCCGCTTCTCTTACCCTCTCTCAACCCATCTGCCCTTCTCTGAAAAGCCGTGAATCTCTTTCTTGCCCGCACTCACTTCTCTTACGACCTCGTGAGACGGAAGAGACAGACGTGTGAGAGAGAGAAAGAGAGATAGAGAGAGGACGACATAACGCGCTCTCGCAAGAGTGCGCGCAAGCCACGGCTCAAGATTGAACACATTTTCTCTTGGAATCGAGCTTTCAAATTTAGTTTTCAATGCATTTTCGGCATTTTGTGATCAATCCAGTAGTTATACACACATTTTTGCTTTTCTTATCGACGTTGAGAACAGTTGAATGCGCTTCTTGATATAAAGTTCGCTTTATTTATTGCACTTTTTTCACTTTATCACCTTTGGGTGAACACAAGTCGATATAATAACCAACGATGTTTTCTAGATCTAATTTTGTTTATTCATTATTCAACCAACAGGATAAATGTGCGTCCAACGGTATTGATGGTTACAATAATATTCAGCTGTTGGTTTACCTTCGCTTGGCCTACTCGTTTTTTTCTCAACTAGGTTGTTCGAATATCACCGTCGCTTCTTCTCCCGAAATGTGTCCAGCTGCTCCACCAGAAAACTATCAGAATTGAAGAATGCAACATTTCGCAGATGACCCTGGCTTCGTCGGTACACGAGCGACATGAGTTTGCTTGGGATGGCCGAGTTCATGGGCATTTTAGTAGTGCTAGTGCAGATTTCGATTCTGCATCAGAAGTGTAGGTGAGTAACCTTGACGGTGAGGGAAAATCATCCATGGGCAGCTTGAGCGATTTCGCCCATGGAATAGGGCTACTTGTTGGTAGAAAAGAAACACTCACAGTAGTGGCTCGATTTTTCAAGTTTATCTTCCGGGAGTATCGCGAGCGTGGTAGAAACAATTTTTCGGAAAAGCAACATATAAAAACATGTTTGTGTCTACTCTTGACGCTCTAATCGTAGTTTTTTTCAGCTCAGACGAGGATGTCGCCGATGTTGAGAGTATTCCAACCTTCTGCAATCTTCATGTGATTCTCTTGGCGCTGTCGCTACTACCTCTCGCTTTCAACACGTTCTATTGTATTCGCTTCGGTCTTCAAGGTTTGGTCACAATTCTATTTGATCATATCATCTAGAATGACGTCCTGAGCTAGTTCTGCTATTGTCGGGGGTTTGAACTGTCCCACTGTTTGGACTTTGCTTCTCTAGTCTCTCTTCTTTGGAGTTGTTCTCACGCCCGACCGCGCCGCTTTGACCCACCTCTAACTTTCCTCTCATTGTCAGCCTCCGACTATAGCCGAAAAATTTCTTAGGGTCTACCGTATACCCAAACCGGGGCATGAGCACAAAAGCGCGATTTCCGTTGTATAGCGTCTGAGAGGAACACCGGCCAGTTCAGACGATAGAACTCTCTTGGCCCGTCACAACGATATGTTCACCTTCTCTGTGCGACCAATCTCGATTTATCGCAACGGGAAAACAACTCGGGTTACTGTAGCATTACTTTTGCGCTCACTACAGTATTTAACGTGGTTTTATCGTCACCATAAATTGGAGAGTTATCGTTCGAGGGAAGTAAGTTAATCATTGTGATGGGCCAAGAGAGCTCTATCGTCTGAACTATAACTTTTTCCTCCTAGACGCTATACAACGGAAATCGCGCTTCTGTGCTCATTCCGAGTCGCCGATAGTGAGAAAAATCCAAATTTCTGCAATTTTCATGTGTATCTCTTTGCGGAAAACCAGAAAACCCTCATTGATTTTCAATCTAGACCACCAGTCGAAAGGATCAAACGCGGTTCGTAGACTCTCTACTGATAATCTCAATTTACGTTTTCCATGAGTAGAGAAAACGTCGATTCTTACAATTCACTACTTTGTGAGTGATTCTCTTTTTTGCTTCGCAATGATGGTGGTCTTTGATAGAATCAGTATGGTGGGTAGGTGTCAACGTACGGATAATGGTCGCGTCTTCTAACTGGAAGTAGCCGGTTTTTTCGCTGCTTTTTCATCACGGACAGAGGCTTGCAGCGTGGAGAAAAGAACGCGCGAGCAGACAAAGTGGCAGCAGAGCCCCCTGCAGAGCCGATAACAATTGACGCTCCGAGACCTCTCACTGACAAAGAAAACGGTAAGTAAACGAATCAAGATGACAAACTCGTGTTTCAATACTTTTGCGGAGGATAATCACATAGATATGTCTGCACACCAATAGAAGATTTTATGTGATAAGAGAGTAAGAGAGGTGGAGAGAACATTTCACAAAGTAAATAAGACATAATAACATAAAGGTTAAATGACACGAGATCATTTTGCAAAGCATGAACTCTTTCAGCGAACTGACAATGAATTGTTCCACCTCCTCCGGTTGAACGTAGAGCAAGCCTCTACGATTGGTCTTGGCTTCATTTCTTACTTTTACTTTGCTGGGACAGGCCTAAAAGCCTTCGAAGTTTGTGGGTGAGTCTTTCTGTTGTTATACTAACAATAAGACCAGTCTAGCAAGGTAGTCAAGTGGTGTAAGAATCTGCTCGGTTTACATCGGTCGTCGATTCGTTCCCGTCCTTGGTAAACCAAAAACCAAACAAAATACCTTTTTTGAGACAATAAATTGGTAAGATTTGCCCGGAGAAGGGCGCCCTCAAGCCGGGATCGGACACCGGGAGTTGTAGTCCCAAGTGTCTTTATGTCGCAGAAGCCGGCCTTACTGGTGAAACCCGGCGGGTTCTGAATCCAGTGAGCTTAACTCTTTTCAATAAGCCGCTGGGTCCTTATGGCATGGAGGCGAGATGTGATTTTCGTTCTCTGAAATTTTTCTCCTTTCTTCAGGGGTGATTTTTCTCTGTTTGGATCAAAACTGTGTGACGTTTCAGGTCGATCACATCGTTGTCGAGCAGGAAAGACAAGTACGACTGTAATTTTTTTGGTTGCCTCGCAATCGTCGAGTTCATCTTCTTTCTCTCTGTCGCGTGCCCGGCCGTCCGCCTACTCTATCGAGGTACGCACTTTTTGTCACGACTGAGTAGAAGGGCGTGCAAGGCAAAGTATGCACTATAACAGGGCCTTTCAGAGCAACGGCCAAATCTCACCGGTCCAAAGAATTTAATAGTGGGGTTCTACACGGAAATACACTCTCCTTTACACGCTCGACTATTGGCAAGTTGCCAGCATTACTTTTCTTGCATGTGTGCTCCCCCTATCCTCTGACCGTCGCGTTTCTTCTATTCGAAAAGGTCGTGTTATAATCAGAGACCCTTTCATGGTCATATCCTCCAAGAGCTAAAAAAAGTCTCCAAACATGGAAGTTGTAATACATTTCATGATGAATAAAAGTCGTTTACAGCCTGGATGACGAGGAAGACGCACGAAGTCAAAGCTGCGAAAAGCATTTCCTGACTATGCACGTCGGTCAATATCTCATTAGAATGTTATTGTGTAAGGAATCGCATCATTTTAGGCACCCTGGACACCGGAAAAATTGATTTGGAACACTAGACAAAAAATAGCATGATTACAGTATCTAGGTATTTTCACATTCCAAAAGAAATGATCTTCACAGCAGTTAATTGAAGCACAATTCAATTAGTTTTCTCTACTGATTCCGATGATCGGCAACATCACAAACTCCAGTTCTTGTGTAAAAATGAGCCGTTTTTTATTCCTAGTGTATATTGGCGGACGGCTCTCGGCCAGTTCCAACCTCCTCATCAGTAGTGGAAGCATGAATCGTGAAGTATGAGCTTCCTCGTATGAAAAAAACGACTTTTTAGTGTAAATTTGAACATAATCACTGTAGCATTTTTCAGTAGAAAATTTGCATCTCGACGTTTCTAGCATTTTCGTACACTGTTCACACTCTGGGACAAACTTTTGCACTCATCGTCAGGAATTGATTTTCAGGTTTTTTTTCGAAATGAGATGACATAGGCATATTTCAAATGTTCAAAAAACAAAAGTAACGAACATCCTAACAGATACAGCCACCTCATTTATACGATAGTTGCGCCTCATTCCCAGCACACATCATGTCAATACTTTGTATACAGGATTGATAAAACGATTCAAATTTCAAAAAGCAATGGAAATAAGCAAGAAGACAGTTTATTTTTCCATTCGCATATTGTGATTTTACGTACTTCACATATTTGATACTTGAAAAATTGGTAAAACAAAAACTATTGGCTT